>JAQBSW010004803.1:0-64647 GCA_029291075.1 Eudiplozoon nipponicum
GATTAAAATGTTCCAAAAATAGCAACTAATGATAATAATAAAAATAACGATAAAAATTTTAGAAGAATAATATAAATACTAACATTGTAGATTAATTTTAAAAATAGACCAGCGAGTTAAAATTATATAGTAAATCAATATTTATTCAGGTGTGTTAATCTGTGTGTGTACGAAAGTAAAATGCTAATTTGTGCATTGATATAGTAAAAAGAAACAAATTTTACGATTATTGAACATTCTTTAGACGAGAAAAAGGAAAAATAATGAGTGGACAGAAATCGGCTTAGTATGACAGTACAATTTAAATACAATTTTACACGCCGCAATTAGAGAACTTTTATAATGACAAAATGCTTACAGAATCAGTGAAAACATGGTTCCAGTTATGACGCTATCGAAAAAAGAACTAACCGATTTAAACTGAAACTTCTATTATCCCACATTCTTCACCCAAACATATAGTGGTTAAATGGCGTAATACCGGCTCCTACTGATGAGTCGTCAGTAAGCACGATACGAATGTGCATGAGATTATACTTTCCGTTCATGCTGTCTTTGGTTTATTCTTCTGGTCACAACTGAACTAAATTGTTACTAGGTTCGCAACACCTAATACATACTTGCATATATATTAGTTCACCGCACCAAAAAGTATTTAACTGTTCTAATAGAAGAGACTGGCAAAATTATTCCGTTTTGTGAAAAATATCTTATTTAAAAAAAATTACAAATAATAATTCGAAAAAATAAAAACCAATGATGTGGTCAATGATAAGCCGCAGAAAAATCCAACGTAAGTCTGGCAAAACATAAAATAAAACTTGTCTTGATTATTGAAATTAAAATAGTTAAGCACAAATTGGACAAAACTGCTTTGGAGCAAACCTTAGTTCATAATTTGCAACAGTAAAAATACGAAAAAAGCATCGAAGAATGACAAATTTCAAAAAGCAACAGAAAGTTGTGGGTAAAATCAAATCATGGATAAGATATGCTAATTTAAAGAAACAATTCTGGAAGCAATGAAATTTTAAAAGTTAGACAGCAAAATAACACAACAGAGATATAAGAAAAAATCATTGGCAAATGATAAGTTTCGCATAAATAAATACTTTCAACAACAAATCTTAATGAAACTTAAAAGCCAATTTTGAAAATATGAGCAAAAACAGTAAAATTCCAAAGTGCGCTATATTTTAGTATAAAAAAATTGTTTCTTAAACGAGAAAGTCAAGACTAATAAAAGGAGCAAATGAACTTTCACTGGCCAATACCATTTTCAAATTAAATTTAATAAGCATAATAATCATAACTATAATAATAAACATAACTAACAGTAATACATTAAATAATAACAGTAACCATAATAAAATTGGTATTAATACAATTTGCAATTTAATTAGTAGAAGGAATAGTAGCAGAAGTAGAAGAATTATTAGAAGTAGTAGTAATAGTAGTATAATAATAATTATTATTAGTAGTAGTAGTATAATTAATAGAAGTATTATTACTACTAATATTAGTAGTTGCATTATTAGTAGTTGCATTATTAGTAGTAATAGTAGTATTAGAAGTAGTAGTAGTCGTGGTAGTGGTAGTAGTTATAGCAGTAGGAGTATCAATACTGTTGGTGATGGCATAAGATAAAATCTTAGTAGCGGCAGTCCTTGTGGTAATAGTAGAAATAGTGTGGATGATTATGTTTGTAGTTCCAATTTTATAATTAGTGGCAGCAGCAATAATATAAAAAAGTAGTAGATGTCAAGGTAGTCAGTATTTATGAATTTTTTAATCTATTTATGTATCGAATTCGACACTGATATAATCCTTCATCGATTACAAATACGTCCTTAGCTTAGAAATTATGTATATATATATATATATATATATATATATATATATATATATATATATATATATATATATATATATATATATTGATCGTTTCTATTTTCACCATTTATTAAAATGTAAGAACAAAACAACGTACTCCATGGAATAACATTTATTAATAAATCTTATTTCTACCAGTATCTACAGCCATTGTTCTGGATTCGTTAGTATATTTGTTCATCCAATCCCACTGTACATTTGTCGTAACCAATCTCCTCTTCGTTATGTTAGATCTACGGTAATGTAGATCGAAATATTATGAAAAAAGAAAATTACTGGAACAATGAAAGCTGCGTTAGTCAAAACGCAGATCAGGTAATGGCTGTAGATACTGGTAGAAATAAGATTTATTAATAAATTTTATTCCATGGAGTACGTTGTTTTGCACAATTCAGACCATAATTTTTGCGCAATTTAGACCACTCCTTTTGCGTAACGTCATTTGGTGTGTCATCGCTTTCATTTTAATTGCGTCCGTAATTGATGTATGTGTCGTATTTTGTTCCAAAATACGACACTAAACTGCGCAAAAGTAGTAAATTGCGAAAAAGAAAGGCTAACATAACGAAGAGGAGATTGGTTACGACAAATGTACAGTGGGATTGGATGAACGAATATACTAACGAATCCAGAACAATGGCTGTAGATTGCGTAGATAGCTGTACACGGGCAGTTACACAAAGATCCGATTGATCACAATTTCCAATTTTGTTTTGTCTTTGATCGGGTTGACTTCTTCGTTCAACTGGAAATGCGGTTCTATCACATCTTTGTTTACTGGCGACGTTTCGGTGCCTACTTTCCAGCACCATCCTCAGGCAACACAGTACAATGATCACAATAGCAGATTTAAGCAAATGTGGTAACCTCGTTCCAAAACCATTCTATTTATATATATTTGACTCAACACTAGTTTTAATCATAGAATTTGTCTCAGTAACTAAACTCAATATATAACTATTTATAATTAGCAGACCAATCATTACCTCACCTATACATAATCTCATCTCGTATGCAGAATATTGTAGGGGAGAGAGACAGTATCGAACCTTTTGTTATTTGTTATAACTGTATTGCTACTATGTCACGGTAATCAAAATTCAAAAATGATAAAACTAAAACCTTGACTGTCATATACTGTATTTTATTTAAAGCCGGGAACTCTAATGTATACAATGGTGTATGAGGTATTGCGCACATAGCAACAAATTAGTTCAAATATGGAGCAGCAAGTTACGTAGATGGATGGAGAGTGAATGTCATAGCGACGCTTAGGTGAACGATTAAAGAGAGAAAGATAGAGATAGTATGGACAACTAACGTTTTTCAAAAAACTAATCGTAAGCACAATGCGAAGTTAATCAACTCTTAGAAATAATTGCATAAGAATATTTGCTCATATGACTAAAATAATTCATTATATCTATATACATATATATCTAAATATATATATATATATATATATATATATATATATATTTAGAAGAAGGACCAATGTTAATTGTTAAACATGAATATTTTCTATTCTTATTATATATTTATTACGTTAGTCACACTTTATATCAATATATAAAATACATGTCAATATGTATAAAAACATATATATGAATATAAGCAACAGTGTGAGTCCAACATCCCTAGTCCTATATATATATATATATATATATATATATATATATATATATACATTAGTAATAAATATTTATTAGGTTATGCACACCTTATATTAATATATAAAATACATATCAATATGTATAAAAAACATATATATATATATATATATATATATAAGCAACAGTGTGGGTCCAATATCTTTAATCATATATATATATATATATATATATATATATATATACGTTTGCATATTTCTAATAAATTATTATTTTTCTCTTTTCTTGCTGTTTTTTGACCAATTAATCAAATTGTATATTTATTTATTCACACCTTATATAAATATATAAAATACATATAAATATGTATAAAAACATATATATAAATATAAGCAACAGTGTGAGTTAAATGTCTTATATATATATATATATATATATATATATATATATATATATATATATATATATATTATATTTACCATCTTAAATAAATATATAATTTTAATGGTAATGTATAAAATGATTAATGTCCGTATATATATATATATATATATATATATATATATATATATATATATATATATATATATATATATATATAATAAACCTATCTATCTACGATAGGCCTATCTATATATCCGTCTATCTATCACATTTTGAGTTCCTCTTAAAGGATACTTGATAGCTGTTAACCATGAGTATCTTCTCTAGGACTAACGTATTATTCATTTATTAAGATATTCCTACCTTACATAAATATATAAAATATAAGCAACGGTGAGTCAGTCTCTATCTAATGTCCTATCTACTAACCCTTGCTAAATCTGTATACCCTCTTCTGGAACATTATTATTGAGAAAGATAAGTATATAGGAATTGATATTGGTACAGTTCATTCACAATCAGTTTTCTGTAATCGAGGTTTTTTACTTAGATTCCCACTTAATTCAGGTTGCGCAGCCTCCCGTTTTCTGACTCTAGAAAATGCTTCATAAAATATTGGGCCTAATGATTTTTCTACCGATGTTACATTCATTACAACTTTTCCTGATTTTATTTCAATTGAATCTCTAATTAGTCTAATTAATCTGTTGCGGTTGCATAACGCGATGCGTTTACATCCCTGCGGAACCTGAATTAAGTGGGAACCTAAGTAAAAAACCTCGCTTATAGAAAACTGATTGCGAATGAACTGTACCAATATCAATTCCTATATACTTTTTTTTCTAAATAAAAATGTTCCAGAAGATTGTGTAGATTTAGCAAGGGTTAGTAGATAGGACATTAGATAAGAAACATTTGACTCACACTGTTGCTTATATTTTATATATTTATGTAAGGTGGGAATATCTTAAAAATGAATAATACGTTAGTCCTAGAGAAGATATTCATGGTTAACAGCTATCAAGTATCCTTTTAAGAGGAACTCAAAATGTGATAGATAGACGGATATATAGATAGGCCTATCGGTAGATAGATAGGTTTATTCTATATACATAATATATATATATATATAGACATTAATCATTTTATACATTAACATTAAAATTATATTTATTATTTATTTATTTAAGATGGTAAATATATATATATATATATATATATATATATATATATATATATATATATATATATAGAGACATTTGACTCACACTGTTGCTTATATTTATATATATGTTTTTATACATATTTATATGTATATATATATATATATATGATTAAAGATATTGGACCCACACTGTTGCTTGATTATATATATATATATATATATATATATATATATATATATATATAAAGGTGTTACGATATTATATTTAGATATATATGTATATAGATATAATGAATTATTTTAGTCATATGAGCAAAAATTCTTATGCAATTATTTCTAAGAGTTGATCAACTTCGCATTGTGATTACGGTTAGTTTTTTGAAAAACGTTAGTTGTCCATACTATCTCTATCTTTCTCTCTTTAATCGTTTACCTAAGCGTCGCTATAACATTCACTCTCCATCTATCTACGTAACTTGCTGCTCCATATTTGAACTAATTTGTTACTTTGTGCGCAATACCTCATACACCATTGTATACATTAGAGTTCCCGTCTTTAAATAAAATACAGTATAAGACAGTCAAGGTTTTAGTTTTATCAATTTTGAATTTTGATTATCGTGACATAGTAGCAATACAGTTATAATAAATAACAAAAGGTTCGATACTGTCTCTCTCCCCTACAATATTCAGCATACGAGATGAGATTATGTATAGGTGAGGTAATGATTGGTTTGCTAATTGTAAACAGTTATATATTGAGTTTAGTTACTGCGACAAATATATATAAATAGAATGGTTTTGGAACGAGGTTACCACATTTGCTTAAAATCTGCAATTGTGTTCATTGCACTGTGTTGCCTGAGGATGGTGCTGGAAAGTAGGCACCGAAACGTCGCCAGTAAACAAAGATGTGATAGAACCGCATTTCCAGTTGAACGAAGAAGAAGTCAACCCGATCAAAGACAAAACAAAATTGGAAATTGTGATCAATCGGATCTTTGTGTAACTGCCCGTGTACAGCTATTACCCGCGTACGCAAAACGCGGCATTGGAATGATTGAAGCTAACACACCGCAAAAAAATTTCAAAAAATAAAATGGCTGTAGATACTGGTATAAATAAGATTTATTAATAAATGTTATTCCATAGAGTACGTTGTTTTGTTCTTACATTTTAAAAATGGTGAAAATAGAAACGATCAATATATATATATATATATATATATATATATATATATATATATATATATATATATATATATATATATAGAATTACATTTTACAGTATAAACTTAGTAGCATTTTACAACGTAGTAAAGGTAACTTATTCAGTAGACCGATTTTTGTCTCTATTGGGAACTGTCCGCGGCATTACTTGACGAGTTCCCAATAAGAACGAAACCGGTATCCTGGATGAATCGCCTATTCTACACTATAAAGCGCTTAGTTTCTGTATATAATGAGACTAGTGCTTACACAAAGATCCCAAATTTGATTTACAAAATCTTTAACAATGAGCATGAACAGCAGCAAGGCGTTAAAAATCAATAAGATGCAAAAACGATAGAATAATCAAGAATAACAAAATATCAACAAAATCAGTAAATCAAAGAAAAAAATTAAAAATGCATTGATCAGAGCCAGCGTAAGGTAAACAAATATAAACTCGCATTAAATATGTAACGCGACAAAGTTATGTTCTTGATTTTTATTAAGAAATCGGTAAAATACAACCACGATTGAGGAATTTATCATAACGAATATAAAAAAGCACCAGCAAAGTACAAATTAAATTGTAAACAGGCCATAATCCGGGGCAATGAGAGACCCAGAAATTCAGACTATGGAGAAAATTGAGAACTTACAGTGACGAATGAGTAATCTAGTGCAATAACAGTGTAAGCCTACAGCAAAGTGCAGGCGATATTTGTAAATTTGTAGCGAACGTTGGCAGAAACGGGAAATAAATTAAAATTTTTGTTAACTGTGATTCGAAAAAGAGAAAAATTAACAATATTACGATTCTTATAATCAAGGTTGCGGTCTTGATATAAACACCTGACCCATTAATTACTTACATATGTCAGTATAAACTAAGAATTGTATAGTGTAGAAAAGGCAATTCATCCATACTGGATGAATTGCCTTTTCTACACTATACAATTCTTAGTTTATACTGACATATGTAAGTAATTAATGGGTCAGGTGTTTATATCAAGACCGCAACCTTGATTATAATAATTGTTACCACCACCCGCGCAACCAATGTTCGTTTAATAATATTACGATTCACTGACAAATTGATAGCATACCACGACGAATGAGTGTACATACACAAAAACGCAAGCGAAACAGCACGTAACAAGTAAAAAACGAAAATATTCACCTATCTGTGGCAAATAGAGGCCATTATATTCCAAAATAAGCTTTTTAAACAAAAAACTAAAACAACATAAATCCTTGAAAAATCGATAACACATAACGTCAATTAAATTATCTCACAAAATAAACCAAAAAGTCAACTGAAAAGCACAGATGAAAAATTAAAATGGAAATGATGTTTGGCAAAAGGCGAAAAAGGAATTAAAACTTTCATTAAATATGTGATTTGTAAACGCAAACATGGCATATTGATTGTCAAAGTGTTTCGGGGAAGTGCTTTCATTTAAAAAGACTGGAGGAAACAGGTAGACAGTGGACGCAAACGCCTCGAGTCGCAACACAAGGAATAGGCAATGAGAAAATATTACCGTTTGCTAGATTACCATAAAAATGTTCCAATCACGCCATTTAAGCTCCAAATAAGCCAAAGCAGTAAAATAATAAACAGAAAATCTGTAATATGCAGTATTAAAAGCAGAATTTAGTAAATTTATTCAACCCCGTAATGCAAAATATGCTTCATGATATTAACAAGTAACACAAAATTATGTTCATCAAAAAATCGATTCTAACAAATACTGAAGTCCTAGCTATAAATGAGGAGTTTCCCAACAATGATAAAACCATTATCTAGTAGACGGAATGAAATTTTCTTTTGGCACGAGACAGTAAAACAAGCAAATATTTATTTAAAGAAAGAAACAAAATCTACACACATGTACACACAATTATACATACATACATATATATATATATATATATATATATATATATATATATATATATATATATATAGCAAGGTAAATTTGCATAAGCTTTTCATGAGCGTATTTTTATTTATAAATTGATATAACTAAATTTAGTGTATCGTTACAATTTATTCGTGGTCATACGGTAAAGTTAAAATCTATGTTCATTTAAGTTAATTAATTAATCTAGTATAAGTCCTCTTTTTTTATTTGCACGCATAGTCAGTAGCGCGAAATATTTTATTACCTCAGCGCGCTGTCCTTTGTCTACAGACAATTGGCGATTTATATAATTAATCGAACATTGGTTGCGCGGGCGGTGATAACATTTACTAAAATGAAGCTTGCGATCTTGATATAAACACTTGACTCATTAAGTACTTACATTTTGTAAGTATAAACTGAGAATTGTACAGTGTAGAAAAGGCAATTCATCCAGTAGACTGGTTTCGTCCTCATTGGGAACTCATCACGTACTGGCCAGAATTGGCCGGGTTAATTGATGATTTGTGATAAAGTGAACTGACATGACAAAAATAACTGTCAACGGTTAAACACACAAGCATTGGTTGTGCCCTATTTAGCGTACGTTACAGTTAACGCACAACTCAACATTATCCACAGAACTTAACAAGCCATAATCTATTTCTGAATAATTTGCCATTTTCATATAATGCATGCAAATTTTCTGTGTGATAAATATTGAGGTCATTTTTAGTTATCAGTTTCATTTAATATTTCTGTTAATAAGCACGTCTAATTAATATTATTACGTAACATGATCACTATACTATTTTTTAAATCAAGCTTGCGTGCTTGTAGTAAAAATCAATTCCATTGTATTTAACCAGTCATCGAACAACATAAAACACTACCACTGATGTGTTTCGACTTTCTATGATCATCATCAGGGTACGACGGCAACTGACTAGCCAGGGTGAAACCGCATTGCATATATATGGAACGAAAAATTAGATATACGGCTCTCACCTCTAGTAGTTTTGAATACATTTTACTTGACAGGAAATGTCGGCTACAAAATTTCTATGCAGTCACGAACATTAACTGGTTGCAGCTTTCGATATTCACATATATCCAGGAAATAAAATTAAACAATTATTGATTGAGCGATTGGTGGTAAAATTCTTAAATCAAGTTTGCGAGCTTGAAGTAAATATCAATTCCATTGCAGTTGACCAGTCGTCGAACAACATAACAAAACTAGCCAGTCGCACGCACTGACGCGTTTCGACTTTCCATGATCATCATCAGAGTACGACGGCAACTGACTAGCGAGTATCAAACCGCAACGCAAATATATATAATATATATATATATATATATATATATATATATATATATAGAAAGAAAAACTAGATATGCGGCTCTCTCCTTTAGTAGTCTCGCATACGTGGTACCTGACTGAAAATTTCGGTTGTATAATTTCTATGCAGTAACGAACATAAACTTTTTGCAGCTTTCGCCACACAAATATATCTATATAAAACAATTAAACAATAATTGATTCCGCGGGTGCTGGTAAAAATTATTTAAATCAAGTTTGCGAGCTTCAAGTAAACACGAATCCCATTGTATTTAACCAGTCATCGAACAACACAATAAAACTACCGATCGTCACAAACTAATGATGCAAGTGCGATATCTCCCCTAGCTATATCATTTGTTATGGAGAACTAATATATAAGCAATCATCTATTAGGTGTTCCGTATCTAGTAACAATTTAGTTCAAATATGAACAGGAGGAGCCAAAGTCAGCATGAATGTAATGTAGAATCTACTGTGCATATTTGTTTCGTGCTTATTGGCGACTCGTCAATAAGAGCAGGTATTACGCCATAAACCCACATTAAATTTGGGTGAGGAATGTGGGTAAATTGGACGTAGTCTCCTATACAAATGTGTAAACTTGCAGTTGTGGAGTAAGCCTCATATAAAGTCTTCAGCAATACAACTTCAAAGAGAATTCACTACATATAATATATACACAGCCGACAAAGGGTATCAACACTATGGTTGTTGAGTCGGTACCTGATACCAACATTATATTACCGAAAAGGTACATGGTACTAACACTATGGTTTTCAAGTCGGTACATGGTACCAACATGATTGATATCAATTTAAGCTATAGTTCACCGAAATTGAAAATTACAACAATTTCTGTACACCTGTTTCTCCAGTAAATCCATACACTCTGGCCTTGATCGATATCAGTTATCACATTTCACGGTAATCATGACAACATTCAATTTAATATATAACAGTTAGATACGGTATGTTTCGGAGAACTAATTTATATGCAATTCTGTATTAGATTATTTCAAATATGACCAGAAGGATAAACAAATAGCAGCATGAACGGAAATTATTATTCCGTGCACATTCGTTACGTGCTTACTGGCAACTCATCAGTAGAAGCCAGTATTACGCCAATTGCGCATTATATAAGTGGGTGAGGAATATGCGACATTTAGGTGTTACAATCTCTAAAACGAATGTGTAAACCTGCTGTAGTGGAACAAACTTCAAATTAAACTCAATTACAGTATATATATATATATATATATATATATATATATATATATATATATATATATATATATATATATATATATAGATATATATGTCACACACTTAGCTTCTTGCAAAGTTCGCCACATACATATAAAAATTCTTTAAATTAATTATTATTATTATAATCAAAGTTGTGGTCTTGATATAACACCTGACCCATTAATTACTTACATATGTCAGTATCAACAAGAATTGTATAGTGTAGAAAAGGCAATTCATCCAGTAGACCGGTTTCGTCCTTATTGGGGACTCATCATGTACTGGCCAGAATTTGCCGTGGACAGGACTCGAACCTGGGCACGTCTGTTTCGGAATCTGGTGCTCTAACCACTGAGCCATCCTGTCGCACACTACACTGCACACAATTTTCAGTTATATACTAACTAATGTAACTTGGTTAGTCTATTTTTCCCAATAAGGACGAAACAGGTCTACAAGATGAATTGCCTTTTCCACACTATACAATTCTTAGTTTATACTGACATATGTAAGTAATTAATGGGTCAGGTGTTTATATCAAGACCGCAACCTTGATTATAATAATTGTTATCACCACCCGCGCAACCAATGTTCGTTTAATTTTTTAAATAATGTTTGCGAGAATCATATAAAAAATCAATCCCACGGAATTTAATCAGTAGCACGATATAGAAAAACTACTATATATATATATATATATATATATATATATATATATATATATATATATATATAATAGTGAGTTGGCGGTAGTTTTGTTATGTTGTTCGAAGACTGGTTAAATACAATGGGGTTGGTGTTTACTTCAAGCTCGCAAACTTGATTTAAAGCATTGTTACCACCACCCGCGCAATCAATTATTGTTCAATCGCTTTAAATGATAATTAAAATTAATGAAGGTTACGAACCATCAAGTACATGCATGCCCCTCCTAAACAAGAATCTAGCAGCAGCGACTCCGGCAACGCAAAGGATGATGGAGGCCAGAAATCTTCAGCCATCCTCATTTGCTTTTCGAGCTCTGACAAAAACAAGTGCTTTTCGGCAATTAAACTCGGTGACCAAATCTGACCCGTAACCCATGTCAACTGTACGCGATGTTCCTACAGCTAGTGGGAGGCAAGTGATTTGCTGTACTTGACCTAGACCAGGGCTTTAGGCAAATTATCGTTCCTTCACAGGGCCGATGGAAATTAGCGCTAGTTAATCAAAGGTCATTTCCAATACACACGAGTATCATTTGATCTGAATTGGCGATCACACCGAAAGTTTAAATAGCCGACTTTGTGCGGCACGTTTAAATAAATCTACTTTAATCAATGCAAAAAGCGTTATCAACATTGCCTTTTATTTGTATCTGCATATGCTCCTACCGATTTGAGCACTGACAAAAGCAAGGACGCTTTTCATTTCGAACAAAGCTTCATAATAAGTAAAGCAAGAAGTTCAGATATAGTCTTGGTTATGGGAGACATGAATGCTCAAGTTAGGCGCTTCAGTAACGCAGAATTTCAATGCAATGATAATGGTGAACAGCTTTTGGATATCTGCGTGGAAAATAGGTTATATTTTAGTACAAACTTCAGACATGTAAGATGTTGCTCCACATGGCGTCCTCCAGCTCCTGGACAACGTTGGACTCAAATAGAGCATGTAGCAATTATTTATAGATGGCGTGGTTGTATCCAGGATTTTCGTTCCATTTGGAAAACTTATGTCGACTCGGGCCTGCGCTTTTCCGTTTTAAATTTGCACTACAATTTTCCGGGAAAATAAATAAGTATTAACCTCAAATAGATGTAAGAAAACCCGAACAACCGTCCGTCCGACAAAAATATAAGGACATTCTAAAGTCAATACTAACTGGTACTGATGGCGAAAATTCTAATTTACTGTGAACCAAGATAAGTTCCATTATGCACAGTGCAGGTACTATTTTATGTAACACTGCACGCTACCGTAGAAATAGTCATTAGGTCTCTGTAAAATTTATGGAGATACTTGAAACAAGGTGCCAAAATCCACCCGGCTTGGCTAATAATAAAACTCGTCGCAATGTAAGACACCAACTTAAGCGCAGTCTAAAAGACGATCACGAAATAATAGTAACAACCATCTAATAACCTTAAACAATAATTGATTGCGCGGGTGGTGGTAACAATGCTTTAAATCAAGTTTGCGAGCTTGAAGTAAACACCAACCCCATTGTATTTAACCAGTCTACGAACAACAGCTGGCGGTAGTTTTGTTATGTTAATCGAGATAGGTGGAATGAACACTTAAAAGATCACTTTTCTTGGGAAACTGTGTCAGTTACTATTCTCGAAAGCATGCCAGTATCAACAGTGTGGAACCACCAGAAGTAGAAATATGGGATGCAATCCTACATCTTAAACGTCGCAAAGACTCGAGCCTTGATGATGTGCTTCCTGGATTATTTAAGGATGGTGGCGATATAATTTCTGGAAGCAATTGTAATTCGTGTGATAACCGTCGTGATATAAGCTTGTCTCAAGTTGTCTAGATAATTTGCTACGATCATCCTACGTCGTCTTAGCGCTTCATGTGAATCATAGACTAGAGAATAGGCCAGATTCCGCTCAGGGCGACGTTATATAGATAATATTTTTACTTTAAGGCAAGTTCGCGAACAGCGACATCTATATCGCCGTCACACAATAGCAGTCTTTCTAAATTTCAATGGCGCATTTGACTCGGTGGAACGCAATGTTTTTTACCATATTCTGCCTAAAAGTGGTGTGCCCACAAAATTTTTAAAATATTGTACGTTCTCTTTACACAAACATTTCTGTTCACGTTCAAGTCTACAAGGAATTAACGCACAAATTTACAACCAGCAGTGGAGTTCTTCAAAATTATCAAAATTCCCCTTTTTGTTTGATTTTGTAATCGATGCTATTATGACCAGCACTCATCCACACAATCAGGATGCAGTTATTGAAGTTCTCCCGGGCGGTAAAATAGTCAATCTTGACTATGCGGACGATATCGTACTATTATTCGACAATCGAGATTCTGCTCAGACCACCGAGAATAGATTAGCAGGCGTTGTTCCATCTCTCGGTACGAAATTCGCACCCTCTGAATGTAAGATACTTCAACAGGATCACCCACCACTAACATCAATTCTGCGACTGCAGGATGAAGATCTAGACATAGTTTGCAGGTTTACATATCTTGGGAGCCCTATCAATAACTTAGGCAATATGCCTGACGAGGTGAAAATGAGAATCGCAAAAGCTAGAGTAGCTTTCTCGAACCTTCGCCATTTATGGGGAAGCGCCAGCATTTTACTCTGCCTTAATGGTCGTGTTTACAATGCGTCTGTGCGTGCAGTTTTATTATACGTTAGTGAGACTTAGCCCCTTAGAACTGATGATTTTAGACGCTTATAGGCATTTGATCATCGCTGTTTAAGAAGCATAGCACATGCTGGTTACCAACAATGAATACCCAACGTTGACACTCGGAGACGTACTTTCTGATCTTCCAACAAGTGCTCCTCGTTAGAAAAAAACAGGCTCCATCAACTTCGTTAACTCGGTTACGTTTTGCGTATGCCCTCAATTAGATTGCCCAGTAGAGCTCTGTTCCTTCATCCAGCACCAGATTGGCATAATAAATAAGGTGGGCAGATTTTGGCATAGCAGAAACAGTTACTTATATCAAAAGTGGGTAGTATTGAATCCACAAAGAAGCTGTATTGCCGATGTTGCCTCGCCCTAATGCTGACTTCGCCATAATGGTGTTGACTAGATGCTTAGTTTTCCCACTTTTTGTAAGTCATCTTGGGCATATAAACGTTTTCAACGGTTACAAAACATTAGTGCATTGGAAATCACTATCTGTTGAAAAGAAAACAGTACACAGAGCTATTAAGGAACTCGTGGAATACAATGCAAAGATTCACCATCGAGGTGGTAACTAGAATGCGAAAAAAGACAAACAATTCTCCGCAACAAACAGTATTTAAACAGCGCAACGATTTGTGCTTGAGTCCAAACGAATAGCACTGAAGGCATTTTGGAATTAAATACTGGGGCATATCGGCGCCAGTGTCCTTACCGAAACAGCGAAGTCGCAGTTGTGCTGGCTCGAAATGTCACAACAGATAAGTAGGTGTCTTCAACAGTGCGATATATGTCGGCGTTGTTAGCCACAAAAACAGAAGTCATCCCGATTATTTCAACGTCACCGGACGAAAAAATATTTTGCATATAGACTTGGTAGGTTCACCGACGGTAGCTCGTAGTCGACAAGTTTACTCAATGGGTCGAGTTGCTACCACTGAAGCAAATAACACCAGAGAATATTATAAAATGCTCAGTCGATTTGGCGCAACACAAATTGTTTTTACCGACTTAAGTAAGAATCTTGACATAAAGCATTTCCGGACAGCAACGCGACAGCTGAACGTGCACACCAACCGATTAAAGATGTATTTCAATTTTGGCGTCACTAGTCCACGGTCTGCTGTCGAAACAAATTAAATTTTGTCGAAGGGGCCATGCGATTTACAGTAGCAACAGGCAAAGGATTTGCTCCAGCGGCCATTTCTTGGAGGGCAGATACGAATGTCAAGCGAATCCGTAACTCCAGAGTCTCATGAGTCCTGCCCCATAGCATATTTTCAGGAACGCAAACAACAGCTAACTCAAGCTGTGTGCGCCACATAGCGACAAACCGACACCAGACGACCTACAGCACTCGACTACAGGTCGGGGACAAAGTCATGGGGAGAAGTTGAAGACCATGTAACTATGTATCGTATAAAAAGGCTCATAGGCAGCATGAACGGAAAGTATAATCTCATGCACATTCGTTTCGTGCTTACTGGCGACTCATCAGTAGGAGCCGGTATTACGCCCTTATACCACAATATATTTGGTCGAAGAATGTTGAATAATAGGACGGTACAATCTCCTAGACGAATGTGTAAACCTGTAATAGTGAAGCTAACATAATCTAAAGTCAACGACAATGCGACTTCAATGCTAACTCACACTATATAATATATATACCGAGTCTGTAAATGATACTAACACTATGGCTATTGTGTTAGAAACCAATACCAACATTATTGTACCGAAAAGGTATATGGTACCGTCCTATTATTCCACATTCTTCTACCGAATATATAGTGGTTAAAGGGCGTAATACCGGCTCCTACTGATGAGTCGCCAGTAAGCACGAAACGAATGTGCATGAGATTATACTTTCCGTTCATGCTGCCTTTGGTTTATCCTTCTGGTCACAACTGAACTAATTTGTTACTAGGTTCGCAACACCTAATACATACTTGAATATATATATATATATATATATATATATATATATATATTACGTCTTCGCAACACACAGTATTCAATAAAGGCTCATGGTGGGGTGGAAAAGTTGAACGCACAGCACGACACCGTTTTCGTTAGCATGTCCACGCGTGGTAACACTTGATCGATGGTGCCCAGGCCACACCTGAATGTTTCAGTAGCTTACATTGAGGGTAAGAACACTTGGATAGCTCTATAAAAGACTGGTTTGAAAACAACAGAATGTCCTCGTAGAAGTGCACGAATTAAAAAGCAAAGTCAGGAAAGTGATGGAAATATCAACCGAGCCGCAGAAGCGAATACGAAATAATAATAACTTATAATTAGTTTCACTAAATCGACGCGCTTTTTACAAGCAAGCTCCCATAAATGATTGAATACCAATAAAGCATTTGCGTCGAGTAAGAATGGCTTGTGATGATTCGGACAACTTATTCGGAATCTTATCCACACAGACGACAAACTAAACTGCAGAGTTAGGGTAATTATAGCTATGCTAAGGAGATTCGCACAAAAGATCCAATTAAAACAGAACAGCAGTCACCGAAGCAAAGTGCCAAGTTCGAGCCCTGTCCGCTGACACAATTCTCAACAGTACTTGACGAATTCCAAATAAGGAAAAACACGGTCTACAGAATGAAATGCCTTTTGTAGAAACGTATAAATGAAGAGATTAGGGATTATCTGAAGCTCGCAAACTAGAATTAAGTTATTATCACCGCCCACGCAATCAAAGCTCGTTTAATTATATAAATGATCGATTGAAGACTACGTCCACAGATAGCGTGGTGTCAGTTCCATTATGACAGATTGCGGTAGCTAGTTTGAATTTTAGACGAAAACAGTGAAACACACAAGGAGGCTGTACTGCCAATGTTGCTATGTCTTAAAGCTGACTTAGCCTTAAATACGTTGTAAAGAGATTTAGTTCACCATACTTCATCGTGTTAACAAGATAAATATACACATATTAACTAGATCCTCCCCATAATGATTAACACTCTATCTCTCTTTATATATCTCTTGCAAAAGTATCTTGTAATTTTTCATTGTTGTATTATTTATTTCTAAATTTATTTTTTTCTTCTTGTGATGATGATGATGATGAATGTTTAATTATATATATATATATATATATATATATATATATATATATATATATATATATATATATTCAATTCAAGACCACTTGCCTAAGTATCGTAATGTTTGTTCTATAATGACAGCTTTTGGTGGCTATTTGGAACTTTAGATCTAAAGACATGCGAAAAGGCCCCAACTGAGGTAAAGGTTAACCGAAAACAGCCGTGTAGTGTGGAACATAGAGGGACAATGGACAGTTTCGCAGACTCCGAAGGAGACGTGCCGAAAAATATGAATAGCACACGAAGAGGTCCCAATAAGTATGAAACCGGTCTACGGGATGAATTACCTTATGTATATTGTATAATGCCTAATTTACACCGATAAATGTATATATAATGGGATTGGTGTTTATATCAAGCTTACATCCTTGATTCAACTAATCAATTTTAATGCTACATGCACATATAAACGTAACTACAGGCATTCACAAACCAAAACGCAATATACCACAAACAGTAAATGGAAGTATAAGTAAAAAATAATACTAGTTATCGCCCACTTAAACCACTGCAAGCCCAGAATGCTTAATGTAAAATTGTAATTTGCAGTTGAGTATTCTCTAAATATACCGGCCACTGTCCACAAGAAACATATACTCTGTTATTAAATGTGTACTGTTTTCAAAAAAATACTGTTCCATATTCAAAGGCAATAGACAATAAAAATTATATATATACATATATACTTATATATATTACATATCCAATATTTAATTAAAATGCACAATGGACACAGCATATAACGACTCATGGAAAAAATGCAACCGGAAAGTAATGTTCATAATAAAATGACAGTCACACGTTAAATATATTGACAAATAAATAAGTAAACAGGATTAATAAGGGACCCAGGATATGAAAATTTAGAATATTGTATTTTTGTACGTTTAAATTACGTATATTGTAATTCAATACATTTAACACGCCATCTGTACAGGGCAATGTTCTTTTGTTTAATGTATACTAGAGTAATAATACATCAAAGTTAAGTTAAGCATAACAATGAATCTGGAAATTCGCTACGTTGAGTATATCCTATTATATATATATATATATATATATATATATATATGTATCACCATTTTTGAATGTGTAAATAATAGCAGAAATAATATATTCAAGAGATCTCATCAGATAAAATATTAGCCCCTTTTAACTCACCTAATAAACCACTTGCTTTGGCTCCAATATTGCCAAGTGTTCTGGAAAAACTGAATCGACTCGACTTTATTGATTGTGCCCCAACTGATGAGTTTAAAGCACTGTCTGAAATCGTCGGTGAATTTAAATCACTGGCAAATTCGACACTTGTCCGCTTTGGATTAGACGTTCTTTTTGGTAGAAGAAGTATATATTTTTGGAAAAACAGTAGTATGAAACAATATAAATGTTACATATGGAAGCTCGCAAAATTTTCATAATTCGTATTGAAATAAATTTAAACATATATAAATAAATATAAATATACATAGATAAATGGCAACAAAAATAAATAAATAAGCGCATAGATGCAAATAAATATACATGCATGCATACATATACATACTTGCTTACATACATGCATACATACGTACATACATAAATACATACATACACCCATACAAACATGCATACATTCATACATACATACATACATACATACATACATACATACATACATACATACATACATACATACATACATACATACATACATACATACATACATACATTCGTACATACATACATACATACATACATACATACATACATACATACATACATACATACATACACGTACATACATACATACATACATACATACATACATACATACATACATACATACATACATACATACATACATACATATATACAAACATACATACATACATACATACATACATACATACATACATACATACATACATACATACATACATACATACATACATACATACATACATACATACATACATACATACATACATACATACATACATACATACATACATACATACATACATACATACATACATACATACATACATACATACATACATACATACATACATACATACATACATACATACATACATCAGATACATACATACATACATACATACATACATACATACATACATACATACATACATACATACATACATGCATAAATGCGTAAATATTTACATACATACATGCATTAATACTTAAATACATACATACATGCAGACATACATACGCTCATAAATACATGCATACATACATACATTTATACATATAGGCTTAAATAAATAAATTCTTGCACACAGAGATTTATGTATCATGCATAAATAAATGGAAATCTGAATCTGTGAAATGAGAACCACAGGACAGCCTTGTCTACTGTTAGCTACCAATCTAGGCCTCTAGGTCCAGTAAAGATAGCGATATTTCAACGACATTTCATGCTACAAAATCAGTTTAGTGAATTTTAAAAGATAACTCTGTTAGCCACTGGTAACAATAAAATTAACTCATGAATATCTCATTATGAAAAATTAAATCAAACAAAGTGCAACGAAAAAAATGAACACATTGAAGTTTCATATATTACCCTCAGCTGAGAAGCATAGCGTTAACTGAACATTCAGAAACAATAAATAAAACTTTCTACAATACATGTGATAAAGGTAATTCGTAGCGCAACGTTTTAATGGAAAATGCAGTTACCTCTAACCATTACCTTCAAAAAAAAAAAAAATATATATATATATATATATGTGTGTGTGTGTGTGTATATAATTATGAAGACAAAACACATTAATAACAAAGAGGATAAAGGACATTTATTTCATGAATATTAATCATCGCTGTACAAACTTACATATATATACATCTTGTGTTTTCAAATGATTATGCTAGTGGTAACAAATCTGACTCGCTTTTACTTCTGTTTCTTGTTTTGGCTGGTTGGTAAGTTTGTATGCGTTTGTGTTTGTGTGTGTGCGTGTTTGCATGTAAAGGTCATTCTCGCAGTATTGCAAAGTGATGTCTGAGATCTGGTCATTATTGTTTTGATGGCTTGAGAATTAACCATTTGTGCACATTGTTCACTGTTACATGTACGAGTGCTATTTTTCCCAGTGTAGTTGATCGTTTCACCTTGTTGCGCAAATTCGTATTTTTCACATGGTAACAGCGCCAGTGTGGATTGAAGTGTTGAACGCTCATATTGTTTGGAAACTTCTGTCACCGTATGCGCCTCTGTTATTTCCACTTCAGTTTGTTGCCAATCCGATTGTATGTTTGTTGATTCTAGTCGAGGGCCTGTTTGTTCTTGACTGGATACTAGTAGATTGTTGTTGAATTTTGTTATTCTTGGCCAGTCGATTAGAATATCATGTTGATGAAACTTTTGAATATTAAGGTCAGGTGCTTGTTGTTTTATATAAATGGCTTCATAAATAAATAATAATTTTTCTGATTTTGCTTTATTTAGAATTGTGAAATTGGGAACCTTGTCAATTCGACAACGTTAGATATGCGGCTCTCACCTCTAGCCGTCTCGCATACATTGAACTTGACTGGAAATGTCGGCTGCACAATTTATATGCAGTCACGAGCATTAACTGTTTTTAGCTCTCGCCATATATACATATATAGGCAATACAATTTAACCATAATTTATTGCGCGGGTGGTGGTAAAAATTCTTTAAATCAAGTTTTCGAGCTTTAAGTAAACACTAATCTCATTTAATTAAACCAGTCGTTGTACAACAAAACAGAACTACCGCCAGCCACAACGCACTGGCGGATATCATGTTTTATTATTTTTAAAATAAAGTGAATCAATCGATTGCTTCCGTTAAGCTAACACTATTCAAACCAACAATAGGTGTACCAACATTTCTTTGGTGACTCAAATTTTCTGGTATTGAAAAAAGATATAAAAGAGTTTGCCTATGTGATTCTGTGTGAGAGAGTGAGTGTTTTGTGCTTGTAAATATGCTTTTCAGATAATAATAAATGTTTCGATGAAATCAAATCGCAAGAAATTTTTACTAATCAGACGTTAGTGCTCACGAATGGCAGATAGCGATTAATTGATTAATTCGACGATTGATAAAGAGATTGATTGTCTATTTCATCATTTTATAATATTCGATAAAAGTGCAAAATATATCACCATATGCCATATTTTCACAAAGCACATTTTTAATATTTTTCTGCACGTTTCTCGGAATGCATAATCGAAGGCAGATTAAAAAATAAATAATATAAGCTTACGATAAAATGTGATAAACAGCCAGAAAGATTTCCATAAACTTATCTTTTTTAATAAACCTCTTACTTTCAATCTCTCATTCTTGTATTATATCTAATAATAATAACAATACTAATAATGTGTCTATATATAAAATTATATTTTAAAATACTTACATGTATATATAAATGTCTGTTGAGATATGCCTATACAGATATGTACATACAATAAATTATAATCTCACTAAAAATCTTAGATATATAAGACTCTTTCAGTTAGATTTATATATATATATATATATATATATATATATATATATATATATATATATATATATATTAAAACAAACAAAACAGAAAAACGTAAACTTTGAGAGAGTGTGAAGTGGAATAATAACCAATGAATGACGTGCATCACCTCCTAGTTTAAGATCACCGCCTCAACATGGCCTTCTGTTTACCTAAATCCGGCTGCAATTTGCTTATTAGTAAAGCTTCGTGTGTGGCTAACTCATTTCTGTTAATGCATTTACTAATTATATGGAAAGCTATGCCTGGAGAACATACGTGTGAGGTTTCAACGATATCTTGCGCAATTGCAGACATGTATTCACCACTTGATTTAGAACAGGCGTTTAAATTGTAATAATCCTTTATTCGAGTAATTAATTGCCTGGTCGATCGGCCTACGTAAGTTCATCGTCAATTTGAGCATTGTATATTGATGAATAATATTGGAGGTCGACATCGACGGATGTTTCTCATTAATTGCCGGTAAAGGAAGATATGTTACATTAAATAACACTCGTAGCTTAGCTGTCTTAAATGTGCGTGTCAATGCCGCTTCAACAGCCTCCCCTTAAATGCAATGTGCAGGTACATTTTACATGATGGGAATTTTCGGCAGCGTAGTCTCTATGCAGTCATGAGCATAACACTTTTGCAGCTCTTGCTACATATATATAGGTAACGCAATCAAACAACCATTGACAGCGCGGGTAGTGATAACAATTGTTTGCATCTAGTTTGCGACCTTGAAATAAGCACCAATCCAATTTTATTTCGCCAGTTACAAAACAGAAAAACTAGTCGGTCACACGTATTTATGGCAGCTTGAAATATTGCCTTGTCTTATATAATTAAACGAACATTGGTTGCGCGGGTGGTAATAACAATTATCATAATCAAGGTTGCGGTCTTGATATAAACACCTGACCCATTAATTACTTACATATGTCAGTATAAACTAAGAATTGTATTGTGTAGAAAAGGCAATTCATCCAGTAGACCGGTTTCGTCCTTATTGGGAACTCATCATGTACTGGCCAGAATTTGCCGCGGACAAGATACGAACCTGGGCACGTCTGCTTCGGAATCTGGTGCTCTAACCACCGAGCTATCCTGCCCGCACACTACACTAAACACAATTTTCAGTTATATACACTAACTAATGTAACTTGGTTAGTCAATTTTTCCTTTAGGTGGAGCTCATATGGCATCCATTTAGACCCAAAGTTCCAACTAACCATGCCCAATCTGTCATTACTGAACAGACACCACATTACATGGGGAATTGGTATTGAAATGAACATTTATATAATTAAACGAACATTGGTTGCGCGGGTGGTGATAACAATTATTATAATCAAGGTTGCGGTCTTGATATAAACACCTGACCCATTAATTACTTACATATGTCAGTATAAACTAAGAATTGTATAGTGTAGAAAAGGCAATTCATCCAGTAGACCGGTTTCGTCCTTATTGGGAACTCATCAAGTACTGGCCAGAATTTGCCGCGGACAGGATACGAACCTGGGCACGTCTGCTTCGGAATCTGGTGCTCTAACCACTGAGCTATCCTGCCGCACACTACACTACACACAATTTTCAGTTATATACTAACTAATGTAACTTGGTTAGTCAATTTTTCCTTTAGGTGGAGCTCATATGGCATCCATTTAGACCCAAAGTTCCAACTAACCATGCCCAATCTGTCATTACTGAACAGACACCACATTACATGGGGAAGTGGTATTGAAATGAACATTTATATAATTAAACGAACATTGGTTGCGCGGGTGGTGATAACAATTATTATAATCAAGGTTGCGGTCTTGATATAAACACCTGACCCATTAATTACTTACATATGTCAGTATAAACTAAGAATTGTATAGTGTAGAAAAGGCAATTCATCCAGTAGACCGGTTTCGTCCTTATTGGGAACTCATCAAGTACTGGCCAGAATTTGCCGCGGACAGGATACGAACCTGGGCACGTCTGCTTCGGAATCTGGTGCTCTAACCACTGAGCTATCCTGCCGCACACTACACTACACACAATTTTCAGTTATATACTAACTAATGTAACTTGGTTAGTCAATTTTTCCTTTAGGTGGAGCTCATATGGCATCCATTTAGACCCAAAGTTCCAACTAACCATGCCCAATCTGTCATTACTGAACAGACACCACATTACATGGGGAAGTGGTATTGAAATGAACATTTATATAATTATCTAATTAAACGAACATTGGTTGCGCGGGTGGTGATAACAATTATTATAATCAAGGTTGCGGTCTTGATATAAACACCTGACCCATTAATTACTTACATATGTCAGTATAAACTAAGAATTGTATAGTGTAGAAAGGCAAGTCATCCAGTAGACCGGTTTCGTCCTTATTGGGAACTCATCAAATACTGGCCAGAATTTGCCGCGGACAGGATACGAACCTGGGCACGTCTGCTTCGGAATCTGGTGCTCTAACAACTGAGCTATCCTGCCGCACACTACACTACACAATTTTCAGTTATATACTAACTAATGTAACTTGGTTAGTCAATTTTCCTTTAGGTGGAGCTCATATGGCATCCATTTAGACCCAAAGTTCCAACTAACCATGCCCAATCTGTCATTACTGAACAGACACCACATTACATGGGGAAATGGTATTGAAATGAACATTTATATAATTAAACAAACATTGGTTGCGCGGGTGGTGATAACAATTGTTATAATCAAGGTTGCGGTCTTGATATAAACACCTGACCCATTAATTACTTATATATGTCAGTATAAACTAAGAATTGTATAGTGTAGAAAAGGCAATTCATCCAGTAGACCGGTTTCGTCCTTATTGGGAACTCATCAAGTACTAGCCCGAATTTGCCGCGGACAGGATACGAACCAGGGCACGTCTGCTTCGGAATCTGGTGCTCTAACCACTGAGCTATCCTGCCGCACACTACACCACACAATTTTCAGTTATATACTAACTAATGTAACTTGGTTAGTCAATTTTTCCTTTAGGTGGAGCTCATAATGCATCCATTTAGACCCAAAGTTCCAACTAACCATGCCCAATCTGTCATTACTGAACAGACACCACATTACAAGGGAAATGGTATTGAAATGAACATTTATATAATTAAACGAACATTGGTTGCGCGGGTGGTGATAACAATTATTATAATCAAGGTTGCGGTCTTGATATAAACACCTGACCCATTAATTACTTACATGTCAGTATAAACTAAGAATTGTATAGTGTAGAAAAGGCAAATCATCCAGTAGACCGGTTTCGTCCTTATTGGGAACTCATAAAGTACTGGCCAGAATTTGCCGCGGACAGGATACGAACCTGGGCACGTCTGCTTCGGAATCTGGTGCTCTAACCACTGAGCTATCCTGCCGCACACTACACTACACACAATTTTCAGTTTTATACTAACTAATGTAACTTGGTTAGTAAATTTTCCTCTAGGTGGAGCTCATATGGCATCCATTTAGACCCAAAGTTCCAACTAACCATGCCCAATCTGTCTTTACTGAACAGACACCACATTACATGGGGAAGTGGTATTGAAATGAACATTTATATAATTAAACGAACATTGGTTGCGCGGGTGGTGATAACAATTATTATAATCAAGGTTGCGGTCTTGATATAAACACCTGACCCATTAATTACTTACATATGTCAGTATAAACCAAGAATTTTATAGTGTAGAAAAGGCAATTCATCCAGTAGACCGGTTTCGTCCTTATTGGGAACTCGGCAGATTCTGGCCAGTACATGATGAGTTCCCAATAAGGACGAAACCGGTCTGCTGGATGAATTGCCTTTTCTACACTATACAATTCTTAGTTTATACTGACATATGTAAGTAATTAATGGGTCAGGTGTTTATATCAAGACCGCAACCTTGATTATAATAATTGTTATCAACCACCAGCGCAACCAATGTTCGTTTAATTATATAAATGTTCATTTCAATAACATTTCCCCATGTAAAGTGGTGTCTGTTCAGTAATGACAGATTGGGCATGGTTAGTTGGAACTTTGGGTCTAAATGGATGCCATATGAGCTCCACCTAAAGGAAAAATTGACTAACCAAGTTACATTAGTTAGTATATAACTGAAAATTGTGTGTGTGTAGTGTGCGGCAGGATGGCTCAGTGGTTAGAGCACCAGATTCCGAAGCAGACGTGCCCAGGTTCGTATCTTGTCCGCGGAAAATTCTGGCCAGTACTTGATGAGTTCCCAATAAGGCCGAAACTGGTCTACTGGATGAATTGCCTTTTCTACACTATACAATTCTTAGTTTGCCTTGTCTTGTTTTTGTTTGGAAATGCATGACCTCTACACCATTTACCAATATTATATTTATAATCATCCATTTATCTATAATATGCATTGCCTTTGAGAATGAAACAGTATGATATTTATAAGGAAGAGAAACATTTAATCACAAAAAGTATGTTCACTGTGGATACTTAGTTAAAAAAATAAGCAACTACACATTACAATCTGTCATGTAATTACGTTGGTGGTTTATATTTGATTAACCGAATGACAAATAGTCTGATTTTTAGTTAATTTTTTTATTGTGGGTTGATGTTTGGTTGCAAGTGCGTGTGTATCTGTGAGTGTGCATATACGTCATTTATATTGCAGTACAAAGTGATGTTTGAGATCTGGTTATTCTTGTATTGATGGATTGAGTTTTGACCAGGTGTTCACTCTCTTGGCTATTGCGTGTACGAATATACTCCTCCGTCTGTTTTTCGTATCGCAGCGTTCATGAGTTAACTTGGTAGTCCTAGTAACAATGCAAGGTGTGTGGTTTGCAGAGTAGATCGCTCATACTGTTGTTCAATTTCTGTCACAGTTAATGACGATAGTGATGTCGTATGCCCAGCTATTTCTACTTCAGTTTGTTGCAAATCCAACCGACTGTTTGGTGAAACATTGTCTAATCTGTGCTCAGATTTGCCTGGATGCAAGAAAACTGTTTTTGCGTCGTGTGATTCGTGGTTGGTGGGGAGAAATGTCGTTCTGGTGCAACTTTCAAGAGTTTAGGCCGTGTCTTTTTTTGATATGAAGAGCTTCGTACACACACAAAGAACACGATAAATTGGCTGGGTGCCCCGTTCTAATTATATACTGAAAAATATCAGATTTTTCTCACGGTGTTAGGGCATTTTGATCAATTTCTGCGGCAAATGTTGCTGTATTCTGTTGATTATTTAAATCAAGTTTGCGAGCTTGAAGTAAACACCAATCCCATTGTATTTAACCAGTCGTCGAACAACATAACGACTGGTCAAATACAATGGGATTGGTGTTTACTTCAAGCTCGCAAACTTGATTTAAATAATTGTTACCACCACCCGCGCAATCAATTATTGTTAAATTGTATTGCTTATTCTGTTGATTAGTTGACTTGTCATTCGATCAGCACATATGCAACAGAGCATACATAAAAATTTGCAGACTAAAAAGGTTATAGAAACAAGTGGCAATTGAGGGTTGGCGACCAAAACCTGGTGACTCACTGTGGGCTAATTTTGCAGTATGGAAATACCTCAAGGAGAGACACTACAAGTATATGAAGCCCTTTATATCAGACAACAGGCAGCCGTCCTAAACATTCAAAAGTTACACCAACACGATATTTCATTTGATTGGCCACAAATCAGACAGGCCACCAAAACTTCTTTAGACTTACGTCAATATACATTCAATCAGACTAGCAATAGACTGAAGCAAAAATAGCTGCACAAACGCAATAACTATCGTCATTAACATTGATCGAAATTGAACAACAATATAAGCGATTAACACTGAAACCTGCACACCTTGCGCTGTTACCAGAGCGATATAATTGAACACATGAAAAAAGCAATACGAAAGACAACAAACGGGGGGGGGGGAAGAGAAACACTCAAACATGCAATAATCAACAGAGTGAACACCTAGTCAGAATTCAATCCGTCAATAAGAGAATAAACAGATCTTGAACATCAATTTTTTCTTCAATTACAAAAGGCCACTACACGCACGCATACATATACGCACACAAAAAAGAAAATCAACACGAAATAAACAGTAAAAGTGAGAAGACGACTAGTAATCCTTTGAAAATCTGCGGAGTGCGAGCTTCATATGTTGAACCTCTGCGATTTTCGTTCGCGGGTTATCGCTTTGCACTATTAGTTTTGCAAAGTTCCAATTGATACCCATTTACAAGTACGCATCCATTTCGTCTTCGTTGAGGCAGGGTGCGTATTAGTCCCATTCTTCCGAAGGCTTCAACATTGTTCATACTAACCACCAGGAAATGAGGTGCGATCTAATCTTCGTTGACTGGCGACGTTTCGGTTTAGTCTTTCTCAAACAATTCTCAGGCCTCCAATCACACATACACAGTAAAATTCTCACAATAGCAGATTTAGGCAAATGTGGTAACCTCGTTCCGTAACAGATCTATTTATATTTTAATTTTTTTGACTCACCAATGTTTTCAAACAAAGAATTTGTCTCAATAACCAAACTCTTTATATGCATATGCATGGAGCACATGAAAACACGAACTCGACAACTATATATATATATATATATATATATATATATATATATATATATATATATATATATATTTCTAATTAGGAAGAAAAAACATAATAAAAAAGTGGATAATGGTAATTTATTTATAGATAACTAAACGGCTTTACAATCTTTCATTTATATACATTCTGGATTTGCATTTGATTATGTGGGTGGCAACAAATCTATATCGGATTTACTTCTATTTCTAAATAAATGGCCATTATCCACTTTGTTATTAATGTTTTTTCTTCCTAATTAGAAATATACTGTGTAATATTTGAAGGCAAGGGACATAATTAGAGAAAAATATGTAAACACTGCAAATGACAGACCAATCTTTACCTCAGTATTATTGCAGCTATCTCAAATTTCCGGTATACATAATCTCATCTAGTGTGCAGAATGTTGGAGGGGAGAGAGAAAGTATCGAACATGTGTATTATAAGTGTAATGTTACGGTGTCTCGGGAATAAAAGTTAAAATTCAGAACTAAAAAACGACGAATTTGAGTGTCAGATACTGGGTTTTTTTGGCAGTGAACTATTATATATGCCATTGTGTATGATTTCTTGCGCATCTAGTGACAATTAGTTCAAATATATATATATATATATATATATATATATATATATATATATATATTCTGGGTTTGTATTTGATTATGCGGGTGGCAACAAATCTAAATCGGATTTACTTCTATTTCTAAATAGATGGCCATTATCCACTTTGTAATTAATGTTTTTTCTTCCTAATAAGAAATATACTGTGCAATATTTGAGGGCAAGGGACATAATTAGAGAAAAATATGTAAATACTGCAAATGACAGACCCACCTCTACCTTAGTATTATTGCAGCTATCTCAAATTTCCGGTATACATAATCTTATCTAGTAAAGAATGTTGAGGAGAAAGCATCGAACATGTGTATTAAAAGTGCACGGATGATGTCTCGGAATTAAAGGTTAAATTCAGAACTAAAAACTACGAATTTCAGTGTCGATACTGGGTTTTTGGCAGTGAACTATTATATATGCCATTGTGTATGATTTCTTACATCTAGTGCAGACACCAATATATATATAGTATATATATATATATATATATATATATATATATATATATATATATATATATATATTCTGGGCTTCAGGCTTCTGATTATGCGGGTGGCAACAAATTAAATGGATTTACTTATTTCTAAATAGATGGCCATTATCCACTTTGTTATTATTAATGTGTTTTTCTTTCCTAAAAAAGAAATATATACTGTGTAATATTTATAAGCAATGATATAATTAGAGAAAATATAAACACTGCAAATGACAATCCACCTCTACCTCAGTATAATTGCAGCTATCTCAAATTTCCGGTATACATAATCTCATCTAGTGTGTGCAGAATGCCATTGTGTATGATTTCTTGCGCATCTAGTAACAATTAGTTCAAATATATATATATATATATATATATATATATATATATATATATAGATAGATAGATAGAGAGAGAGGTCGCACTGTGTGATTTCTCATTATGATTTACTGTGTATCTGGATCGCACTAATATTGGATTGATAAGGGTGCACCTAGGAAACTGCATTTCAGGTTGTCCCAAATTAGTTGATAAAGTGACTGGTGGGTATGGGGCATAAAGTCAAAACATTTCTATACCTTCAGGTAAACTTGCTTATCGTCTCTCACTGTCTATTCATAGCATGAAAGTTTTGAACGAACTTAGTATATCACACATACTAGCGAAGACTATTCTCACGTCGTACCCACAAGAGTCATCGGGAATTTGACTACAGTTAACAGTGAAATGTATTCAAAATAAACGTTGTGGGCAGCAGGTTGTTGTACTATTATCTCATCTTCATTGTCCACAAACACTGCTATATTTCCCTCAATGATTATTTCTGGAACAAAAACATTGATTGAAATAAAGCGGTCTTTGTCGACAGAGAAAATCAAATAATAGAAACGTGTTTTCTGAGCTTCTCAATTTGTCGGTCAAATAGAACAGTAGAATGAAAACTTTAAAACGTGCAAATAATGCAAACGAAGCACAAGTTATATGATATTAGCAACCGTAAAGAGACCCAATTATAATTTTGAATTTTCTGTTAGCCAACAGCACAATCAAACTTTTGGCTTTATTCCAAGCTTGTATGTACAGGACCTACGTAGGAAGAGTGGAACAACTAAGCTAATCCTGTATTCGATTTTGTGTACCTAGTAACAAATTAGTTCAAATAGAACTAGAAGGAAATAGTAAAATTAACATGATTCAAAGGTATAATCTCAGATCAAAACGTATTTCGTGCTTACTAGCGATTCAGAGGTTGCATTGCCGAATACGTCTTAGGAAGTTTACTCTATTACCACCTGGATACACATTTATATAGAAGATTAAATCAAACACCTGTCCCACATTTCTTGACCAAATATAAAGAAGTATATGGCGTAGTACCGGCTCCCACTGATGAGTCACCAGTAAGCACGATACACATGTGTACATGAGATTACACCTTTCGTTCATGATGACTTTGTTTTAGCCATCAGGACCTATTTGAAATAATTTTGTACTAGGTAAGAAATACTTAATACACAATTGCATACATATTAGATCTCCGCAAGAAAAATACATACAATAAGCCAATCGCCTAAAATAAATAATGTCATGCGACGTCGAGTTGTATAATTGCCTGAGCATTGTTTTAAAATGCGACACTTGGAACAATCGATTATTAGTCAAAACAAAACTCAGGTAAAAATAATTTGTGTTGATTTCCTTATTCGATAGTCATTGCAGATGAAATTCAAATTTTGCTGATCAGCTTAATTCGCCTTCACCTGGTCTCTATATCTTAGTAACTGTCTTAAACTAAGTTTTATTATGGAAGCCAGTAAATATCAAAACATTCTAGAATAATAAACATAACGGCATAAAACCGTTGTTAAAATTTGCAGCGGTTTTGCTTTATCTCCATTTTAATGGTAACCAATGTTTTAATTTTCCACAGTGCTAACTTTGACATATTGTCCTTCAGACAAATGGACAGTAGACATGAAAATTATCTGCCTGCCACCTGGCGCTAGTCTAGCATTGATCAGAATAAAGACTAACGAGTAAACATGTTCTATTCGGCCACTCTGAAATGGGTCACCTCAGGCATCAGAATAAGAAACGTAAAATGACTTTTGCATTCTTCCCACACGATAACTAGGACAATTTTATAAATTAAGTGGAACAACAGAAGGGATCAACTAAACACATTGTACCTGGAAAAACGTATTCGCGACGTCAAACAGTAATCTTATAGGTAATGAGAAAATAGAGCTTAAAATTTTGATAATCTAGCAATAAACAGGATCAAATTGCAAATCAACGTTGAATCTGCGCTCTAGTGTATCCAACTGCTCGCTGTGATTTATATAACAAATTACACTAGGAAAGAGCAATGCATTACGATTGGGCGAATCACTATGGATAGTGGGCACATTAGGAATAGGAGACCCACCAGGAAAAGGCGACCAATTAGAAATGAACGGCCCACAAGATGACGACCCACTAGAAACGAGAATGTCATTAAGAGTTTGTTGACCAAATATGAAAAGGCGATCCACCAGGAACAGGCGAGCAACTAATAAATAGAGACCTACTAGGAATGGCCGCACCTCTATGAATGAGCGATTCACTAGCAAAGCGGAGACACTAGGAATGAGCAACTAGCCATGAATGGGCGACCCAGTGGAAAATAGTAGCTCACTAGGAATGAACGACCAAATATAAATGAGACACACAAGGACCAAACGTGTCACTAAGAATTGGTGATGCACCTCGAAAGAGCGACCCACTATAATGCACAACCTGCTAAGAAAGAGCGACTTTCTAGGAGTGCACACGCCACTGAATTGGCGATCTTCTACGAAGAAGTGATTCTTTGGGTAGGTATGAACCTCTATAATGACCAAACCGCTAGGAAAGAACTTGCCAGTAAGAATTGGCGACCCACTAGGAATAGGTTACTCACTAGGAATAGGCAGCCCACTAGAAAATACAGACCCACTAAGAATAACTGGCCTACAAGGAATGGGCGACACACTAGGAACGAAGGTTACATTGAGAATTGACAACAAGTAGAAAAGAGCGACCTACTAGCTATGGATAATTTACTATAATAGTTGATCCACTAGAAAAATAAGACCAACTTGCAATGGACGACACACTAGTAATTGCCAGCTTACTAGGAAAGGCCGTTCCATAAAGAATTAACTATCCAATAAGAACCGACGTATCAAAATGAATTGCCGATTAATTAGAGAAAAAGCGACCCATAATAATGAAAAACCCATTGGGAATGTGCGAATCTATAAGAAAAGGCTAGCCACCAAGAATGTACTGGTCTCTAATAATTGACGAAGCACTAGCAATGGGCGATCTGGTATTAACTTACAGACTATATTTAGCTACCAACTTCATATTTACGCGTAAGTTAAGCATCTATTCTTAGAGACTAATCAAATTCTGTATGCGGTTTGTTTACTTGCTGGTAATGAGGCAGAATATTCATAGGGGATTTGACAATTATACACACATATGTATGAAATCAACCATGCATTATGTTACCTGACGTTGAATTAAGTTTGGCACAAAGGCCTAGTAGTAAGAAACAAAATTAAGATTTTTTATAGTAGCAAATTCATTGAACAGCTACTGCTTAACTTAAGAAAATAAGAGTGGAATATTATTAAAAAGTTCAAAATCACGTGAATTTTGCAGCACGAATAAATGGTAGTCAAATAAGTTACAAATAAGTATATATATATATATATATATATATATATATATATATATATATATATATATATATATATATATATATTTATAGCTGCAGACTATACGACACACTTCAAATTTAAGAATTTTTTATCACATTACGATGTGTAGTCATAGATGCAGGTCAAAAGTTTTAACTAGAGATAATAGTATAACAAAACAGCGTAAAATAACATAGAGCACTGATGTTTCTAATAAAGAGAAAAAAGTACTTAGAACTATTTTATATAAATATATTCACATATTTGTCACTATTTATTTAAAAGCAAAGAATAAGTTTGAATCTTCGTAATAAACCATGCCAAGCAAAATATATGAACTAACAGGTTTGCTTCTTAACTTTTATTGGTGTTGTTGTTTCAATTACTGTTGCTGCGACTACTATTACTACTAACACTACCAGCACCACCACTGTATCGCCTACTACTAGTCTTGCTACCAATATTGGTACTTCTATTAATTGTAATAGTAAATAAATATTGCCTAAATTATTGATAGAGATCCCAAGATATATAAACCTGTCGACTATGTCAAGATCTTCATTCTGCAGTCGCAACGTTGGAGTGAATGGTGGGTGATCCTGTAACAGTATCTTACATTTAGAGGGTGCGAATTTCATACCGAAATACCGAATAAGGTCTGTTAATCTATTCAAGGTGGCCTGGACAGCATCCTGATTGTCGAATAATAGTACGATATCGTCTGCATAGTCAAAATCGACTAGTTTATCGCCCGGGAGAGCTTCAACTCCAGCATCCTGAATGTGTGGGAGTGTTTTCCATAAATGCATCGGTTACAAAATTAAACAAAAAGGAGGAAAGTGAACAACCTTGACGAACACCACTGCTGGTTGTAAAGTTATGCGTTAATTCGTTGTAGACCTTCACGCGCCCAGCAGTATTTGGGTAGAGAGCTCGGTCAATATTAACAAATTTTGTGAGCACACCGCTTTTCGACAAAATAAGGAATAAAACATTGCGATCCACCGAATCAAATGCACCCTTGAAGTCTAGAAAGACGGCTATTGTGGGACGGTGATATAAATGTCTCTGTTCGAGAACTTGCCTTAACGTAAAAATATTATCTATACAACCTCGTCCTGTGCGGAATCTGGCCTGTTCTTCTCTTGTATGTGATTCATGTGAAGCGCTAAGACGACGTAGGATAATCGAAGCAAATAACCTTGATACGACCGGAGTCAAACTTATACCACGATAGTTATCGCACGAATTACGATTGCCTTTTTTGAAGATGGGAATGATGGTCGACTCATTCCAATCAAGTGGTACGGTTTCCTCATTCCATATAGTATGAAAAAGTTTGGTCAACGCTCCTGAAATTATATCGCCACCAACCTTAAACAATCCCGGAAGCAGATCATCGGGGCCGGCGGCTTTGCGGCGCTTAAGAGATAGGATTGCATCGCGAACTTCTAACTCGGATGGTTCTTCGGGACTAACATTCCACACTGTTGATGTAGACATGCTTCCGGGAATCGGAAATGACGCGGGTGATCAAGAAAATTAATCATTGAAGTGTTCAGCCCACCCGTCAAGACAACATATTTTATCGGTTATTAAATCGTTGTTACTATCATTTATAGTTTCACTAACTTTTAATTTTCTTGGACCTGTTGCGCGAATAAGTTGGAACAAACAGCGTCTATTACCTATCTGGTCCAAAAGTTTTCAAGATCCAATTTTAGACTGCGCTTAAGTTGGCGTCTTATATTGCGACGAATATTATTTTGAGTCGAGCCAGGTGGAATTTGACGCCTTATTTCGAGTATCTCCATAGATTTTACAGAGAGCCAACGATTATTGCTACGAGGGGCTGCAATGCCACATACAGTAGTACCTATATTGTGCATAGTGGAACTTATATTGAACCAAAGTATATTCGGATTTTCGCCATCCAGACCAGTTAGATTAGCCTTTAGAATATTTTCATACGAGGTAATTATACGAATCGAGAAAGCTAGAGTAGCTTTCTCGAACCTTCGTTATTTATGGAGAAACGCGAATATTTCACTTTTCCTTAAAGGTCGTGTTTACAATGCATCTGTACGTGCAGTCTTACTATACGCTAGTTGAACTTGGCCTCTTAGAGATGATGACTTGAGACGCTTACAGGCATTCGATCATCGTTGTTTGAGAAGTATAGCACATCTTGGTTACCACCAACGAATAACTAACGTTGACATCCGTAGACGTATTTTTGGATATGACAATAAGTGCTCCTCGTTAGAAAAACAAATAAGGCTCCATCAACTTCCTTGGCTCAGTCACGTTTTGCGTATGCCCTCATTTCGATTGCCCAGTAGAGCTCTGTTCTCTCATCTAGCACCAAATTGGCGTAAGAAACAAGGTGGGCAGATTTTGATATGGCAGAAACAGTTGCAGTCACCTACATCCGAATTGGATAGCATAGAACTCACTCGTCTGCCAGGATGGCGTCCACGTGCGCATCATAGTTCTTGAATAGAAACCCTTAGCGATATGGTATCTAATCAAGCTCAGAGGCGATCTTTTTGCAGATGTCTAGTAAAATCATCTTCTTAACTTACTTTTTATAGTAGGGCAAAGTTAGCTACGAGGTTTGGTTTGTTTATGACGTGATACAGTGAAATCCGCAAGTTAGGTATATTGCTGATGTCGCCTTACCCGAATGCTAACTTGGCCATAATGGTGTTGTGGAGAAGTTTAGTTTACCTCATTTCTGTGAGTTATCCTGATAAATTTACTCGTAGTAGCTAGGTATTCCCTCTTTCTCTGCGTCTCTCTCTCTCTCTCGTAAATCTCACTAATAGTTTTTACTGACATTATACACTATTTAATGGACCAGTTTTTGATATTTTATAAAGTGATGATATAATGGATATTACGCGTAAAATAGAAACAGAATTCTTTCTATTTAGTTAAAAATTCCATTTATTTCGAGGCAAGCAATAAAAAGTACTCACATAAATATTGTGAGCTTGAAATAAATAACACGGTTTCTAACCAGACGTACAATAAAGCATAAATGACTCTGACGGCATATCGGCAACGACTCCATACTGTTTAAAAGTAAGATAAGCGTTTAATAAGTCAGCATATTTTCGTAAAAAATTTTGTTTATTTAAAGCAAAACTTTATCCATACTGAGTAGAATCTACTTAGTAGTTAGGGCGCATTAAAATGATAGACCACTTAAGCACTATACTTACTCACATGGCAATTTATACTAAATGATGATAAGCATGGTCATTCTATGTAATAATAAAATAACACTTGTGTATGAGCACTTGTAAAGTTCATATTACCTTTAAAATGTGCACTTTTGTAGTTTTTAATGCGCAACTTGCTGTTGAGGAATAAATGATAACACTCGTAAGTCGGTGTAATCTTGATTCCTCTACATGTTTAGATGCACAGATTGTATTGACTCTTGATTGGTGGGTTCACACTTGTTGCGTCACTCAGAAGCCCTCCACAATTAGTTTTTCTGAAATTGTCCGTGAACCAAACTTACCCGTTTTTTTTCAAATTTTCGGAATTTCATTTCCGGTCCCATCTTCAGGGCTGACATCATACTCACAGAAAAAAACTTCCGGCAAATGTGAAATCATCATTTAAGACTGATCTAATTATATTTATTATACTTCATATAGTATTTATGAATTTATTTTTCCATTTAAATACCTGTGTCCAAACTATATACATATCTATTTATACAGAAAATAACGTGTAAGCAATAATTTGTGTTAATTTGATTCATATTTATTTTTTATTGGTAACTCATTTCTATGTATTTATACCCAAATCCATTCATATATACGTCTAAGCACTATACCTTATGAATATATATATATATATATATAATATATATATATATATATATATATATATATCTATGATATACTTTGTCTATTGCGAAACTCACATGGTTACTTGTATGATATGCATATTATATATTTAGTTCATACGTATATATATATATATATATATATATATATATATATATATGATGGATAAATAATATAATTAGCAAAGATTTGGGAAGAACCCACATGGTAGCTTATATTATTATCTATATATTCATAAGGTATAGTGCTTAGACGTATATATGAATGGATTTGGGTATAAATACATAGAAATAAGTTAATAATAAAAAATAAATATGAATCAAATTAACACAAATTATTGCTTACACGTTATTTTCTGTATAAATAGATATGTATATACTCTTTAAATCAAGTTTGCGTGCTTGAAGTAAACACCAATCCCATTGTATTTAACCAGTCATCGAACAAGGTAACAAAACTACCGCCAGCTGCAACGCACTGACGCGTTTCGACCTTCCATGATCATCATCAGAGTACGACGGCAATCAATTATTGTTTAGATATGTATATAGTTTGGACACAGGTATTTAAATGGAAAATTAAATTCATAAATACTATATGAAGTATAATAAATATAATTAGATCGGTCTTGAATGATGATTTCATATTTGCCGGATGTTTTTTTCGGTGAGTATGATGTCAACTCTGAAGATGGGACAGGAAATGAAATCACGAAAATTTGAAAAAACACGGAGTAAAGTTTGGTTCACGGACAATTTTCAGAAAAACTAATTGTGGGGAATACAGGTGACGCAACAAGTGTGAACCCACCAATAAAGAGTCAATACAATCTACAAACATGTAGAGGAATCAAGATTACACCGACTTACGAGTGTTATCAGTTATTCCTCAACAGCAAGTTGCGCATTAAAAACTACAAAAGTGCACATTTTAAAGGTAATATGAACTTTACAAGTGCTCATACACAAGTGTTATTTTATTATTACATAGAATGACCATGCTTATCATCATTTAGTATAAATTGCCATGTGAGTAAGTATAGTGCTTAAGTGGTCTATCATTTTAATGCGTTCTGTTTACCAACTTGCGGCTCTAACTACTAAGTAGATTCTACTCAGTATGGATAAAGTTTCGCTTTAAATAAAGAAAATATTTTACGAAAATATGCTGACTTATTAAACGCTTATCTTACTTTTAAACAGTATGGAGTCATTTGCCGATATGCCGTCAAGAGTCATTTTATGCTTTATTGTACGTCCTGGTTGAAACCGTGTTATTTATTTCAAGCTCTCAATATTTATGTAAGTACTTTTTGTAGCTTGCCTTGAAATAAATGGAATTTTAACTAAATAGAAAGAATTCTGTTTCTATTTTACGCGTAATATCCATTATATCATCACTTTATAAAATATCAAAAAGTGGTCCATTAAATGAGTGTATGTCATTAAAAACTATTAGTGAGATTTAAGAGAGAGAGAGACAAATGAATATATATATATATATATATATATATATATATATATATATATATATATATATATATAGAGAGAGAGAGAGAGAGAGATTGGTAATTATATCAAACTCACATATTTGATTTAATTAATTGTTATCCGCGCGCACAATTAATGTGTGCTTAATTGTAATAATAACTCGTTTATGTGTTTGTAGCAACATGTTTTGACGACCGACTGTGTTAGTGTGTGACAGGTTAAGTCCTACCAATTCGCACACAAGAAGCATAGAAATCAAATTGTAAAATCCGTTATAGATGGGCTTATTCGTACACTATATTAGTACCAGTGGTCAAACATACCTTCGCACAATTCCAAGTGATTATTAAACCGTGAGAGTAACGAATTTCTGCAAAACATAAAAACGCTCACTAAATTTCTAGATAGTTTCTCTTTAAACGAGACGCGAACTGGATTCAATTGAACGAATAGTTATTGCAGCTACATTCAAATAGGCAGCACGACCACAAAAGAACGAGCCTTAGCATACCCTTTATTAGAAAACAGTGCACAGAAACGAAACTACTGTCCCGGAGAAGCAAGAACAGCATGGTTGCACCGACGTAGGTTAAACAAGAGCGACTATGCTTACCTTAAATCGGAATGCTTTGCAGAACTTGAGTATCCACTGGACGTGGTGGATTCACCTGCAATGTGCGTCATCCTTTTACGCGATCGAGCACGAGCAGCAGGCCTCGGCCCTCTCCAACAAAGGGTAATGCTAACCTCGACATCGGAGGTCGTGTCGAAGTTCAGCACATGCCAAATCAGAGCACAGCAGGGCAGACAACTGTCATCGTAGTCGTGTGGAATAACGGGCGAAATCTGAAACAAAGAACAAAGGCAAAATTAACGCATACGCAGCAGCAGCAAATAGACGATGTCATCAGTTGTACTGCCCGTCGTCTCTTACTACCACAGTGATCATGAATGGATTCCAAAAATTACTGCATTTTACAAATAGACTAGCCGTGTCTACGTTGCTGCATCACACCATATTAAACAAGAAGCGCTTCAGATTATGCCAAACAAGTGTAGTCTCCAACTCGATACACGGCACTGAGCAAGCATTCCAATTGGTCAATTGGATATGCGGACACTCTCTGGAAATGTGACAAAATCTTCAATGGCTTTTAACAAGGAAACATTCAATAAGCCACGAAGTTCCTCTTACAAGTAGCTTTTAATTTTGCTTGACACCACCATGATGAGCAAAACGACATATGGCCGGTTTTGCAAAGTCGTGTGTGTTGTCACTTTAATCATGTCTGGTCTTGATCAGGTAGGAAAAGATTTCTAGACGAGTAATACTTAGCTTAATCGTAACATCTTTTGTGACAAAATCAATAGCAATTCTAAGAAGAGACGGTTGCCCAAACACACTGAAAGGGCCTGAGCTGGGTATTAACAAAACACAGTAATTCAACGGAGCGATCAATTTTCAGTGGTTCAATGGATTCCACAAAAAGTTGGTTATCTGGTTACACGACAAGGCTCTCATCTTCGTATTTGGCGAGTAGGTGGAAGTGAAAACTAGGGGTAAATTAAGCTGTCACAGTTACAACACATTCAAGATCAAAATTCACTGATCATAAGACTATAGTCCATAAGTTATAGATATTATACTACCATATATTTATCATAATACTCATCACATCAAAAATACAACAACCCTTAATAACTGTTACTTCGCTGTAACATAGTCATGAGAAATTTTTCTCGAACTTTTCAAAAGAAAAATTAATGGGAAAAGAATAATTTAATATAAAATGTTGCTAGATAAGAGTGATTTGTGAGGGGTAAGACCTAGTTCATATGGAGATACTTTCATTTGGATCACAGAAATGAGAAAAGTCAGGCATATACACAGCACCATTATAGTCAAGTTAGCCTTTAATTATCCAAATATTCACTTCAATACCCCTTTCACATGTAACGTGGTATCTATTCTATAATGAGAGATTGTGGATGGTTAGTTGGAACTTTAGGGCTAAGGGAATGCTATATAGACTCTACCTAAAGGAAATGCTCATCATTATCATACACAGCCCAACAAACGCCAAAATTGACTAATGTTTCACTGCCATATAACCATACGAAGCGAACATTAAAATTCGTATTTTTCATTGTTATATGTGGATTGTAAAAGACCCCTTGGTCGCCCATTCCTAGTGAGGATGGTTTGTATTTGGAGTTTTCCTTCTTATAGATAGTCTACCAACCAAGACCGATAAAAAGTATCTGCCCAGATGCCAGTGGCCAAAGATGCCTTCAGCAACTTGCCCTTCGCGTCTGGCTCACTTGCTTTCATTCCGTCAAATACATTTAACAATAAAAGTTGCTGCGCAGTTAGACCACCTCGAGGCTTCACATGAAACAGGATGATGGCCGTGTCCCTTTTAGACCCGGCAAGATTCATGCCATCATTCCCAGACTGACTAGATTGTTTCCGCCGGTCGTCAGGCTGGTTAGAGCACCAGATACCGAAGCAGACGTGGCTAGGTTCGAACCCTGTCCGTGCCAAAATACGTGATGAGTTTCCAATAAGGACGAAACCAGTCTTCTGGATGAATTACCTTTGCCACACTATACAAGACTCAGATTATACTGACAAATGCATGTAAATAATGGGTCAGATGTTTATATCAAGATCGCAACCTTGATTAAAAAGTAATTTTTATCACCGCTCGCGTCTAAATTGTTATCCACTTTGTCTGTCTGAGAGAACAACGCTCTACATGGCAACCGAATTGAAGGCATATGTAAAACGTGACCGAGTCAGCACAGTTGTTTATCTAACGAGGAGTACTTGTCAGTCAGTCTAAACACACATCTATGAATTCTGTCAGTCTATATTAGCTATCTTTCTTAAAGAAAGGCGGTCGAATGCATGTAACCTGTGATTTTCGACAAAATAGGGCCTAGTTTAACTAGCGCAAAATGAAACCGCACATACATGTGTGTCACCAGGGCGTGGTGGATTTCCGACCGGCAATCGGATCTCCTATAAAATACCACATGAGCCCGACGACGGCACCATGACGCGGCGTGTTCCCCGCCACAAAAGGGGACAACAGCCACAGGATTACATGGACTCCTGGACAGTACCCCGTACTTCCGAATGGCGAATGAGCTCTCAACAGCCACCGGCAACCATACAACTTACTGCTGCCTTGCAGACTGCACTTAGATGTGCAAAGGCTAGAGGTGCGTCCTCGATCAAAAAGCCGAGTGGTGAGGGGACACCACTTGTACCAAATTCCCAAGAAACTCCATGAAATGGAGCCGGCTTATCCTCTAAAAGGAGTCAGCCGCAGTAAAGTAAAGTAAAGTACACACAAGCTATACGAAATCCAGCTTATTATTCTTTAGGAATTTATTCACCGGACATGCTGACACTGTGTATGGTAATCGAAATAAATAATCTAGTTACAACTGGAGAAAAACTTATACAACGATGGTTGTCACACGAATCACGGTTACTTTTTGAAAACAGGAATGATAGTCGACTCGCAACAAGAAACCGACATGGTCTTCTCATTCCGCATAGTACGAAAACGTTTAGATAACACCAAAAACTTGTCACCATTGTCTTCGAATAATTTCGAAAGCATATCATCGGAGTCTTCAACTATGCCACGCCATACAGATCAGATCGCATTCGGTATGTCTAGCTCTAATAGTTGTTCAAGATTAGCATGTCACATTCTTTATAAGGCATACTATTGAGGGCCAGTATTGTGACCAAGAAAATATATTTCTAAAGAATTCCGCCCACAAATGTGGACAACGCATTTTATCAGCTATTAGATGATTGTAACTAACTTTTATCGTTTCGCTAATTTTTCGTTTTATAGGACCTGTAATAGGATGTTGTCGGACGCGAACTTCAATATCAAATTTCAGAATGTGCCCAAGTTAACTCTACAAGTATTAATCAAAACCGTGCTGGAAGGCATCTTATGCCTAGCTTCGAGAAATGCCATCGACTTTTCAGAGACCCAATGACTAACCCTACGAGAGCCCTCAACGACACATATAGTAGTATCTGTATTTTGCATAACGGATCTTATCTTCAAACACATTACGTTCGAAATTTCACCATAAAGGCCAGTTAAATTCTATTGTGGGAAATATTTATTTATTTAAGTAGAACTTATGCTACAAAAAACCATTCAACAATTGTTCATTATCGTTGAACATTGAGCTTAAAATGAAACTGCCACTTTGATTAAATTCTGCGTGGCTTAAGCGCCTAACTTGAGCATTCATATCACCAATAGTGTCCAAGCTGTCATCTGCGCTGCAATCGGTGAGAGCAAATGCAAATACAACGAAAGGTTAATGCTGATAAAGGCTTCTGCTTTGGTTAAGAGAAGACGTCTTTAAGCGTGCTATGCAGTTAAACAAACATCAGCCAGTCACCTAATGAGAATATAGATTCCCCATTGTCCGGCTTGAGGAATTACGTGGTACCAAGGGTTCGAAGTCAAAAACGCGAAGATAAGGACGACGAACCTGGTTCTGTAATAGTCGCAGGATCCTGCATTCCAGTGTCGGATAGGTCATCATTTATCCAATTTATGTGCAACAAATTCTTCTTGCACGATTTCTTTTTAATTTTCGCACAATATTATTACTGACATGAAGTCATAAGCTAGGTTTAATGAACGGTAGTATATTTGAGCAATTTTTGATATTTAGTAATACAACATGGGGCTCAGTGATTTGATAAACATCCACTATATTTATAACATAAAAAAGAGTATTGTTGTTAGATAGACAAGAGAAAACAGAAGGAAAAGAGACAGAATAACAGATTACGCTTTCTGCAGTAGCGCGATTACGTTTATCCATTGTCAAAGACTAAACAGAAAAGACGATTTCTATCTTGCCCGTTGGCCGATGCAGAATAGATTCAAGATTGTTTATGATGTCCGTTTTATAATGAAAATACCGGACGTATTGATTTTTACACAGACACGAATATACATACAAACACACACACACACACAATATATATATATATATATATATATATATATATATATATAAGGTCTGATTCTGGCAGTTCACTTCCAAGCAAGGAATTTATCGTCTAAAATTAAATTTAAATTTTCATTCTGAAATATATTTCAATATGTGCATCAAATAACACACGTGAACAACTTAACAGAAAATGTTATCAATTTGTATCTAAAATTGGATTCAAAAGCAGCCTTTTTCTTTAAGGCAGAATTAACTAGCCTCTTCGACTACGCCTCAATTTTCGCGATGAAATCTGTTTTTTGCTCATCTGTGACCGGAAAGAGTATGGTGAAATTTGATTAAATACATAATAATGCCGCGAAGACGGTTTGTAATTTCCCAACAGTATACGCAAAAGATCTCATAACGAATTAACATACTTACTTAAATTAAGTCTGCGATCTCGACATCAACACATGTTACATTATGTATATACATTTGTCATTAAAATTAAGATTTGTATAACGTAGAAAAGACAATTCATCCAGTAGACCGGTTTCGATCTTATTCGGAGCTCATCACGTACTGTCCAGAATTTGCCGCGGACAAGGCTCGAACCTTGGCATGTCTGCTTTGGAAATTAACATATTTAACACACTTGATGCTTTTCACGAGACGCAAGAGGACAGTACATGAAAAGGCGTCTAGATAAATCAGGTCGAAAGGTAAGTTGTGCATTCTAGCGTTTAGGTGTCAGTGGCAAAAACTATGAAAATCGGTGGTATCGATTCAAGAAATTGATCATACGATACTACTGAGGTCAATTTACTCATTGGTTTCAGCAATATAAAGGAAAGCGGGAAATATGATTTAAAAAACTGACTCAAAAGTGAATCGTCTAACCGCCCAAAGGAAGCCGCAGAAAGTCTAGTTTAACAGGAAATCTCAGCATAATTATATTCATCTGGTTTTACCATTGATCGCAGGTAGAATAACTAGTCAACAACTGGCACTATGGTGACACTCAGCACATTCTCAGAATTGAAAGCAAAATCAGCTTTAGATCGCACTAAATAGGCACTCCTAGAGAACAGTAAATTCTTTTAACATACATTGTCTTTCCTTCTACTTATTGCGTAATATTATAAGCGTATTTAAGATCAGAAAAGAGACTAACACAACCTATCTCCACCACTGGATGGAGATGGTACAGTAACCTCAGCATAGACAGCATCACCAACATAATTAAACAAAGTGCATATAACGACTTATTCATATTGAATACAGAAGCCAGTTTAAAAAGTTTCAAACAAATATGCACCGGTAAGTTAACGTGATAGGGCTCAAATAGCCAAATAATATTTGACGAAAGGACATCTATAAATATGGTAACCGTAGATTTCTGCGTGCCATATTGACGAAAGCGATCGGTTAGACGTTAAAAGAAATGGCGAAGAACTAATTGTACCGTTAATGTAAATCAATAATGCATTGATTTTGTTCACACATCTAGTTCTCGTTAGCAACATCTTATGATTTAGACTAATGCCCTTTTTTCGCTCTTCAGAATAAAAATGGCATTAAAATCATAAGGTGCAGTAGAGAGAAAGTGTTTTATGGTTTAGTTTAATTTTTCTAGTAGAAAGTGACCGTTTCACTAAGCTCTGATAAATACCTCTCCTAAAAATATGAAAATGATCTCACAAATGTCATTCTAAGACTTCAGATTTCTAATCATTAATCATTATGGCAACAGATCACCAGTCCCAGCGGAAAAGCGATCCTTCAATCAACTTAATGTATTATTAAGTTACTCAAAATGAGCTCTGTAATCCAAATCATAACAAGAAAACTAAATCACTTCGTTGCTAAGACGAGCTACTTTGTTGAAGATATGGCCACGAAAACTACGTCCGAACTCTACATTTAGTTCTAATAAGTTTTGGCATTATGATTATGCATCCAACACACTATCATCATCGACGAAATTCGTCTCAAAACCTTTCCGCTACTTACATTCATGTGACAGAATGATGATTGTCTAACATTTTATCGCTACAAATAATTAAAGAAACACTGTCAACTATAGTTAAAAATAACCCATCCCATTTATATGATGCCTTTGAGGTTTCTGCTGATGTTTTATCCTTTCTTTAAATCAAGTTTGCGAGCTTGAAGTAAACACCAACCCCATTTTATTTAACCAGTCGTCAGACAACATAGCAAAACTACCGCCATTCGTACGCACTAACGCGTTTTGACCTTCCATAATCATTATCAGAGTACGACGACAAACTGACTAGGGAGGAACAAACCGCATTGCATATATAAGGAAAATAAAATTAGGTATGCAGCTCTCACCTCTAGTAGTCCCACACACATTGTACGTGACTGGAAATGTCGGCTGCACAATTTCTATGCAATTGATTGGTGTTTATTACAAGTTCGCATACTTGATTTAAAGAATTGTTACCACCACCCGCGCAATCAATTATTGTTTAATTGTATTGCCTATATATTTAATTGTGGCGAAATTTGCAATCAGTTAAGGTTCATGACGGCATAGAAATCGTGCAGCCGACATTTTCAATCAAGTACAATGTATGCGAGACTGCTAGAGGTGAGAGCCGCATATCTAATTTTGCTTTCCTTATATATGCAATGCGGTTTGATCCTCACTGGTTAGTTTGTCATCGTACTCTGATAATGATTATGGAAGGTCGAAACGCGTCAGTGCATACGACTGGCGGTAGTTTTGCTATGTTGTCTGACGACTGGTTAAATACAATTGGATTGGTGTTTACTTCAGGCTCGCAAACTTGATTTTAAAGATTGTAACTACCACCCGCGCAATCAATTATTGTTTAATGTTTTATCCTGTTTAGTACATAAGTGAACGCGTGGAAAATAGGCAACTAATTGGAGAGTAATTTTAATCGGATTCTAGCAAGCAAAAGCATGTGGTCAGATCCAGTGATTAAACCACCGTAACATATGTGCAACACTTCCTCGAACTGAAAAGAGGAGATTCATAGCCTAATTACTAACAATTATTGCTTTTAAATACGGTGGAAATTCACAATCTCGTTTGCATAAGTCATCTTGCGAATGCTTATAGGTACATGCAGCAAGTTAAATAGACTAATGCAGTTAACCTATTTGTCAGTTTTTCACATTTTGTTTTTATTTAGGCAAATTATATCCTAAACAGAAACCTATTCATTCTCCATCGTCTGTCCCAGAATCATAAATTCTGCCGTTGATTTCGATACGAGTCAGCAATAACCTCCATATGACATAAGACCTAATATAATATACATATTATTTACGTAAGAATGCATAGTCAAATGATGAATACATGTCTGCAAGCGGAACACATCGTTGGAACATCACACGTATGTTCTCCAGACACAACATTTAAAATAATTACTAAAAGCAATAACAAAAGGGAGGTAGCCACATACGAAGCCTTATGGATAAACAAATTGCAAACGGATTGATGCAAGCAGACAAAAGCATGTTCAGGCATTGAACTTGAAATGGAAGTGACGCACGCAATTGATTAGTTTCCGTTTTTCACACCCTCTCCATCTTGTTTTGGCTTTCAATTTATATATAAAGAGATGTTCATTTTTAGATACTTGAGAAGAAAATATGAAAGAAGCGTTTCTTGTACCTGATAAAATTTCTTTTTGTTTTTGTACATGGAATGAATACTATGAATTTTATTAATGTTCGCATTTCAAAAGAATATCGTATGTAATTGTGTATTAGGTGTTGTGCACCTAGTAACAAATTAGTTCAAATATGACCAGAATAATAAACCAAAGACAGCATGAACGGAAAGTATAATCTCGTGCACATTCGTTTCGACTCATCAGTAGGATCTGGTATTATGCCCTATACTCACTATACATTTTGGTGAGAAATTTAGGAAAATTGGGCGCTACCATCACCTATATGAAGGTGTAAACCTACAGTAGTGAGATTTTGAGTTGCGTGGTACGTTTTGCTGCGTGGTTCTGGCTTGAGACACTTTGCTAATAAAGTATTGAAATTTGAAACAAATTATAATTCTAAATTCACGTTTTGGGAAGGATCCAAAATTTGCTTCAGGTAAGTGATGTGGATATTTGTTCTCAAAGTCTCCACAATTTCGTTCGTTCATCTGCGGTATTCAGCGTGTCGGTGAGCACATATTATTATAATATATTTTGCAAGAAATCTTGTTTTTATAGCATGGCCAGTTTTAAAATATTGAGGATACGGAGCAATTAGCAGGTAGACTTAAAAAATGTAATTTAAAAGATAGTTCTGAGGAATTTAACTGCTACAAATTAGATTATCATACCGCATATATGGATCATCCGAGCCTGGCATCACCGAAGCTCTCTTGTGGTAGTGACCAAAGGGACTCTACAAAATTCGTCGAAAATGCGAATTTAAAGCCAACTCACTATAATATATATTCAAGTCTGTAATGGGTACCAACACTATGCCTATCGTGTCAGTAAACGATACCAACATAATGGTACCAAAAAGGTACATAATACTCACATAATGTATGCTAAAGTTCATCAAAATTGAGAATCAGAACTATTTCTGAACACCTGTTACTCCAGCAAATCCATACACTCATGTCAAGATTTATGCATCGACATGACGACTCGATTCTACTCTAAATTTAAAATATTGATATTTTTTAAAAAAAACTAAAAAAGATGCTCACCTGCTTGCAAATCAGCACAACATCGTAGTCGGGAAAACGATACACAGTCCAGGAGCGAGGATATAATCCAACATAATGTGCCATTTTAGGAGGAAACTGCCACTTCCACGAACGTAGACCTGACACCTTGGAACTCGCCTCTGGGGGATCGTTTGTTGAGAGTACCTGTTGGTGAACTGCATATCCTTCTTTGCGAATGGTTACAACAAACTGAAAGTTAACGAAAACAAGCACAGCATGTTGAGGAAAACAAATTTCTGTGTTTTACGTTTATTGTTAAGTCTATGATAATTTGTTTATCCATAAGGCTTCGTATGTGGCTAGCTCCCTTTTGTTTTTGCATTTAGTAATTACTTTGAATGCTACGTATGTTCTATGATAATTGTTCCTTAGTCATAAAAATTGCTAGCCTGACAACGGGCGAACCTTAGTTTGTCGTATGATCTTGTAACTAGAATCGTTATACCTAATCTTTAAAACATACGGTGAGCATCCAGTAGATTCTGTCGAGGGCTATCACCATTTTGCTTAACAACAAGCACTAGATTTAGTAAAGTAAGGGAGGAAGACAATTGGCAACGCCTTTACCACAGCTCTAGAACAACACTTTTGCTGCTGAATGCAAAAGTTCAGTCTCTGTGGAATGTTTATGCTACTAAAATGGTCCAAGTGACTAACTTTGCTATTTCGGTTCTATGATGCAGTTCTGCCAGAGTCCACATTACGGGAGACTGATCTCCGAGTACTTCATTCCCCAGGCATAAATCTTGCAAGCGAATCAATTTGCGGATTTCGTTTTAAAAAAGCAGTTTAATAAGGGCATAATGTTGTACAAAACCAAGGTAACAATTTATTACTTAGTGTTCACTATTTCACTCTTAATAGACGGAAATTATGCAGATTCCTAATATTAACTAAAATTTAATGCTCAAACTTTTTAAATCCACGATGTTGCATCCTGATCCATCCAGATTCATCGGCCCTCGCATGAATTTTGACCACCTAGAATAGAATACTCGATGAATAAACTTCATATGAATTTATGAAAACTTAAAAAACCGCCTTTCCAAAAAATATGAACATTTACCTGATTATCGGTTTGCAATCCGAATTGTTTGCATCCGCTGTCTTTCTGATTTCCACATAATTTTCTATATCCAGGTATGAATATCTTTTTCGATGGAAAGCACACCACCTACTAAGTAGACAATCAATTTGTCAAGTAGAAATTTTAGTTTAAACTGTCCCATTTAAACTTGTTGTTAGATTTCTTAAGCATAACGCTTTTTAATACTAGGTAAGTGTATGTCAAATTGGTTTGTGTATATAGGAAAATATCCGTAAACCATATTTAACTGGTCTTGATGGTGAAACATTAATCTTATTCTGGACGGGGATAAGATAAAATATGCAAAATGCAGGTACTATCGTACGCGATTTTGTAGGCTTTCGCATAAATAGTAATTGTGTCCCTGAAAAATCCACAGAGAATATCGATAATAGACAGAATTCTTATTATAATCAAAGTTGCGACCTTGATATAAGCACCTGACCCTTTAATTACTTACATCTGTTGCTCTAACCGCATGCTACAAACAATATTCAATTCTAAATTAACTAAAGATTTTGGCTAGCTATTCCTCTAAGTGGAGTCATTAAACTAAATTTTTCAACTAATCACGCAGAATATATCATCATAGGAGTAGACACCACGCCACCTGAAGAAGTGGTATTGAATTCAACATTTATTTAGCTAGACAATTATTGTTTACGCGGATGGCGTTAAAAATAATTTTAATCAAAAGTATAATGTTGATGCGAACAACATTATCAATATATACATAAATTTGTCATTAAAAACTAGGCTCCATCAAAAGTAATGTCTATTAAGAAACACTAGTTAGCAATTAATTAACCAACGTATGTAGATTGCAGCATGGTGGCTCAATGGTTCGAGCAACAGATTCCGTAGCAGACGTGCCCAGGTTCGAGCCCTGCCCACGGCAAATTCTGGACAGAACGTGATGAGTTCCCAATAAGGACAAAGCCGATCTAATGGATGAATTGCCTTTTCTATACTATACAATTCTTAGTTTATACTGACATATGTAAGTAATTAATGGGCCAGGTGCTTATATCAAGATCACAACCTTGATTATAATAACTGTTATCACCGTCCGCGCAACCAATGTTCGTTTAGACAGAATTTTGCTAGCTCGACTTATAACAATACTCGTAGAACTGTAACATGCCAACTTAAGCGCAGTATAAAAGTCGATCTTGAATCGTTTTTCACCAAAAATGACGAAGAAATAGATTAGATGTTCGCATCAGGTAGTAATCGATGTTCATTCCTACTTATTACACAACAGGTTCAACAAACTAAGAGTTAGAAGAACAAGAAATGATAGTACCAACAATCTAATTATCGATAAAATTTGTCGCTCTATAGTTGGGTTGAACACCATAAAGGTCCATTTTCTTGGGCATCCATACCAATTCCGATCCTAATAGTAGGCCTGTATCAATCGTGTTGAACGCAAATTTCAAGCAGCTATCACAGTTAAGAATACTAAATGCAATTCTATTTCATGAACGTCGCAAAGTTGCAGATCCTGGTGATTTGCTTTCCAGCTTATTTAAGGATGGCAGTGATATAATTTCTTTGGCCTTTATTAGTATATTTCACATCATGTGGAATGAGAAGACAGTGCCGCTTTCTTGGAATGAGATGAACATCATTACTACTTTCAATAAATGCAATTGTAAGTCATTTGAAAATCACCGCTGTATAGGTTTGAATCCAATCGTATCTAGGTTATTTGCTTAAATTCCGTTACATCATCTTAACGATTCGTGTGAATCACAAACCAAAGAACAATTCTTTAAATCAAGTTTGCGAGCTTGAAGTAAACAACAATCCTATTGTATTTAACCAGTCGTCGAACAATATAGCAAAACTACAGCCAGTCGCAACGCACTGACGCGTTTCGACCTTCCATGGTCATCATCAGAGTAAGGCGGCAAACCAACTAGCGAGAATCAAACCGCATTACATATATATGTAAAGCAAAATTAGATATGCGGCTATAACCTCTAGTAGTCTTGCATACATTGTACGTGACTAGAAATGTCTGCTGCACAATTTCTATGCAGTCACGAATATTAGCTGTTTGTAGCTTTCGCCACACACACACACACACACACACACGATAGTATATATATATATATATATATATATATATATATATATATATATATATATAGACAATACAAATAAACAATAATTGATTGCGTGGGTGGTGGTAAAAATTCTTTAAATCAAGTTTGCGAAATTGAAGTAACACCAATCCCTTTGTATTTAACCAGTCGTCGAACAACATAACAAAACTACAGCCAGTCGCAACGCACTGACGCGTTTCGACGTTCCATGATCATCAGAGTACGACGGCAAACTGACTAGCGAGGATCAAGCCGCATTACATATATATAGAAAGCAAAATTAAACATGCGGCTCTCACATCTAGTGGTCTTGCATACATTGTACGTGACTGGAAATATCAGCTGCACAATTTCTAAGCAGTCACGAACATTAGCTGTTTGTTGATTTCGTCACACACGTATATATAGACCATACAAATAAACAAAAATTGATAAACAGAAAAGAACAAGCCGGATTCCAGTCATGAAGAGGTTGTTTAGATAATATTTTTACCTTAAGGCATGTATGTCGCCGTCTGACAAAATCCGTCTTTCTAGATTTCAAGGGGGAATTTGACTCAGTGAATCGCAATGTTCTATTCGATAATCCGTCGAAAAGTGGTATGCCAACAATTTTTTAAAAAAATACAAGATCAAAATGCAAGCGCTTCTGTTTGCTTAGTCCATAACGAATTAGCACAAAAAATACTACCAGCAGCGATGTTCGTCAAGGCTGTTCACGTTCCACAATTTTGTTTAATAATTTAATGAACGCCATTATAAGCAATACTAGTCATACGTTCAAAATACAGGTGTCAAAGTTTTCCCTGGCGGCAGATTAGTCGTTCATGACAATGCAGACGGTATTGTAATATTATTCAACAACTGAAATTTTGCCGATGCCACGTTGAATAGATTATCAGTCGAGGTTCCGCCATTCGGTATGAAATTCGCACCCTCTAAATGTATGATACTTCTAAGGAATCGCTTATCACTTGCATCAATACTGCGACTGCAATGTGAAGATGCGGGCATAGCTGACAGGCTTACATAACCTGGCAACTCTATCAATGACTAAGGCAATATGACTGACGAGATTGGTATAAGAATCGCAAAAGCTAGGGTAACTTTCTCCAAACTTCTCCATTCATGGAGAAACGCGAGTATTTCATTCTTCCTTAAAGGTCGTCTGCACAATTCACCTGTACGTGCAGTTTTATTCTGCCCTAGTGAGATTTGGCCTTTCATAATTAATTATTTAAGATGCTCGCATGCATTTGACCACTGTTGCTGGAGAAGCATAGCACATGCAGATAATCAACGAGTAAGCAACATTGGCACCCGTAGGTGCATTTTGGAATTGGCCAAGAAGCGCTTCTCATTAGGAAAAAAATAAAGCTCCGTCAAATGCACAGCCCTGATCATGTTTTACGTACGTCTAAAATTCGAACGTCTAGTAGAGCGTTATTCTTTCAGCCATCGCCAGATTGGCGAAATAAACAAGGTGGACACGTGTTGATATGGCAGAAACAGCTTAAGTCATCTACATTTAAATTGGGTAGTATAGGAGCCGATCATCGGCCAGAATGAGGTCTACGTGCGCATCATAGTTCTCAGTTTGGAAACCCTGCACCATATGGCATCAAACCAAGCTCAGTAGCGATCTTATTGCAGAGTTAGCAGCGATGTTGGGCATGGCATACGGAGCGCTACAGTAAAGACTGCAAGGAAGCCGTATTGCCGAGAGCACCTTGCCTTAAGGTTAACTTTGTCACAATGGTAAACATCTAGATTACTTCATTTCATTGTGATATTTAGATATATGTGCTTTTATAAACTAGATAATCTCCTTCATCAGTCACTCACCGTTAATAATTCTTTTCGTCTGAATTAATATTTTCGTCATTATTTTTAGTCGATTATAATTTTACATTATTTGATTTTTATGTTTCTTAAAATTTGATTTTACCATCAGTGATATGAAATGTTCATTTTATATTCACCGCATATTTATTCATCTTGGAGTAACATTAGTTAGTATATAACTGAAAATTGTGTGTATTGTGCGGCAGGGTGGCTCACTGATTAGAGCACCAGATTCCGATGCAGACTATGCCCAGATTCGACCTCTGTCCGCGGCAAATTCTAACCAGTACTTGATGAGTTCCCAATAAAGACGAAAACAATCTACTATATGAATTAATTTTCCACATTATACAATTAATATTTTATACTGACAAATGTATGTATATAATGAGTCAGGTGTTCATATCAAAATCGCAACCTTGATTATAGTAAACTTAGCCGCTAGTTATAAAAATCAAATTTATTTAATTAAATATATATATATATATATATATATTATATATATATATATATATATATATATATATATGTATATATATTTTGAAATGCGAGCTTTAATAAAATTTATAGAACCCTTTCCATGTTCAATAAAATTTCTTTGTTTTTGCACATGGAAAGGATACTATAAATATATTTTATTGTCAATGTTATTTTCGAACCTAAAGCAGAAGTCGAGTGTTTTAAAAATGATATTCCATCTTTTGTTTCAGTACCTAACATCTTCAAAGAAAACAATACTAAATAATCTGGCGTTCAACCATATAAATTAGTCTCGGAATCACAAAATAAGGAGAGAATAGCGGTGGGAATTCCCGTGAAGGGCGCAATACTTATCTGCATCTAAGACTTTAGTCAGAAATCTTAAACTGTGGTCCATTCCATTTTTAAAATGTATTGAAATCATTCTATGCCTTCGATTATCTAGGATTTGCACAAGTAGGTGCGCCGTTTAACTGGTAGTTTGAGCTTTGTCCCTAAGAGGAGTCAATATGACATCAGCTAACTAGCCGGCTGAGCACATTTGCCAGAGAAAAAATGTAAAACCAGACAAGAAGTTCCAAGAACTCGCCACTTCACCAGTCACTTTAAAATAACGTTTCAAAATCACTTTCAGTCGCAAAAACTTGAATGTCTAGCCACCAACACTCACCTTGAAGTTCTCGTTTAGAAGATCAGCTCCAGAAAATGTTGAAGTTTAAATATAGTTAACCTATTGACCTAGATTTGCTAAGGATCGACAAACAGAAAGCCCAGCGTAGTCAGTACAATACATTTTTTTACGTTAGAATGCATAACATATAATGTTAGATGTATAGCTTTGAATTATTTTGTTTAGATCGATTAATGAAAAAAATGAATTTTGCTTAACTGAAGTAGTCTGCTGGCAAAGATTCCGCAACTGCAATACCATCTGCAGAACTAATATAGATGCATATGAGTATTGGATGTTGCGCACCTAGTAGCAAATTAGTTCAAATAGGAACAGAAGGATAAACTACATTCAGTCTGAACGAACGGTATAATTTCATTTGCACATTCATTTCGTATTTACTGGCGACTCATCAGTAGGAGCTGGTACTGCGCCTCATACCCACCATACATCTGGTCGAGGAATGTGGGAAAATTGGAGGGCACCATATCTTATTTGAATGTGTATATCAGTAGTAATGGAGTTGAATTCCTATTACGTCATCGGAAATGCAACTGATGTGTGGCCGGTAAGCGCAAAATGCATGTGTACATGCGATTTTGTCTCTAGCTTTGATATTTCCGTCTGGACCTATCGGAACTAATTTTTTACTACGTATGCACAACTTAATACACGCGTAGAAGTCACTAAAGTACTTTCTAAGGTAACTGCATTGTTTAGCATTTCTACAATACTGCATATTCTTGTTTTGTCTTTCTTAAAAGCAATTGCTGCAACACCTACCATTCTAACCTAGTGACAATTTATGACAGGCAATCAATAAATTAACAGAAAACTAAACAATCTTCTTATAGAATAAGAACAAATGAACGTTTTTTATTCTGATTAACCAAATTTCGCACATGATCTAAGTCATTTGCAGTACTTATCGAGATATTATTCTGTACTCACGGTATTTTGCATTAACTATATTTTGAGTATTCAGATTTATCGACACTGAAACATTAAGAAAACAGTTGCAAAAACAATTTCTCATGCAATGCAATGCATAATTTCCAATTCTGTTTATTGGTAGAGATTGAGTGGCCAAAAACGTGGTATATTGAAATTTTTTAATAAAGACAATATATATGTACAGCGCAGTTAAAAAACATTTTTCGCCAGATCTTGACTTCCAGAACCAGACGGGTAGTAAGTTAGATAACTTCAACAGGTTATACACCAACAAATCTGATGCAAAACCGCTTATAGAGGTACAATTACAAAATTCACCAATGTATAGTTTGTTCATCCCCCAATTTCTTTTATATAATTAACTGTAGAGAGATTTTGTTTCAAATGACAACCTCCGCAATGTGTAGTTCTCTTCCATTTCTTGCTTTGAAAGGCACGTAGAATCGTTTGTGATTCTGAAGGACATTATTGTGGACGATGAGTTTGGCTAGTACAGAAATGCTGTCTGTTTTGCCAGCTGTAATAAATCGAAAAGTTTCTCCTATATGCTTCTTAATTAATCCGCCAGTAACCACTATTACTAAATATAATACATTTCCAAATAAGCAATTAAATACTTCTTTAAATCAAAGTTGCGGACTTGAGATAGACGCCAATCTCATTTTATTAATATAAACATAGAAAATAACAAAACTATCATCAGACGCATGTACAGATGATTTGCAATTTCCCATGGTTTTAGTAAAACCAGGGCGAAAATTTGACTTACGAGGATCAATTCGCAATGTATATAGGACAAAAGCAAAATAAGTTATTCGGCTCTCACCTCTAGTAGTCTCGCAAACATTGTAATTGACTGGGAAAGTCGGCTGAAAAATTTCTGTACAATCTCGAACATATCGTTTTATCACTTTCGCTGCATATATAGTTTAACAACCAATGTCTGCGCGGGCTGTGATAAGAATTCTTTTAGTCAAGTTTAGAAAGTGAGATAAAATCAATTTAATAGATTATTTATTTATGTCGATTCGGCTTGATCATTTGGCATTCAATGATGCCTTCGTATATCCTTAGTTAATTAGAAATGAACTTCGACTTTTCCTACGATTGTTTAATTGAAATGGCTCGATTAGGTAATTTTGTGTGATACTGGGTATTGTAAAATTACATAATCCTCCTTTGGGAATTGTTCACAGTTCCTCAATTCAATGGAAAGTTTTAGGTATGAATTTTCGGGTACCTACTTCAGTCATTTAAATCAAGGTTGCGATTTTGATATAAACACCTGTTCCTTATATACATACATTTCTCATTATAAACTAAGCATCGCATAGCTTAGAAAAGGCAATTCAACTGCTTCAGTTTACAGATCACCCTACGAAATACAGATAAAGCAATAAGGCGAGTGTGAACATTGATTTAAACTGCCTTATTTATAACTGGATCATCTCAGGCGTACATCGCGTATGTGCATGTGTATGTCTATAACTACCAAGTATTCAACTAAATATAACATACACGTGCACATCCATCACCAGTGACTGAATTTCAATTTGCCTGTTGCATGTTTGATGCTAATTATTATATTCTTACCTAACTAAAGAACAATAATTGTAAGTAAAAGTTATAATTAACATAAAAATATATTAATAGGGATAAACTGAATAACAATATCGCAAGCAGTTTTCAAAGATAGTATCCCTAAACTAAATGCAACTGGGGATAGTTTGAAAAGATTGCTTTTGATTAATACCTCCTGACGACCAGCAGATCATCGTCTTAACAAAACGGCGCGTGTTTATCTTTTAAAAAGCTTCCTAAGCAATAGCAGCTATGTTCAGGCATTTCCCTTTTTTCAACAGCATACACCAGTTGCGCTAAAACTTGTGTTGTAATTTTTGAATTTCGTGTTTATAGAAATAGACAAGTGAGTCCTGAAAAGTCCATGCATCTCTTAAAAAACGCCAGCTGCAAGAACAATACGTAAACAAATCCTGATGTCTTAATGGACACCTTATGAGCAAAATTAAAGACTGTAAAGCTACAATACAATTGTGTATTACGTGTTGCGCACCTAGTAACAAATTAGTTCAAATATGACCTGAAGGATAAACCAAAGACAGCATAAACGGAAAGTATAATCCCGTGCACATTCGTTTCGTGCTTATTGGCGAATCATCAGTAAGAGTCTGTATTACGCCCTTTATCCACTATGTATTTGGGTGGGAAATGTAGGAAAATAGTACGGTACACAATAGCCATAGTGTTGCAGTAGTGAAGCTAACTTCATACAAAGTCTTTGACAATGTGACTTCAAAGCCAACCCATTATAAAGAATATATATACCAAGTCTGTAAAGAGTACCAACACTATAGATATTGTGTCAGTACTCGATACCAACATTATTGTACCGAAAAGATACATGGTTTCAACACTATGGATGCCAAATCGATACATGATACCAAGACAATGGATTTTAATGCATGCTAAAGTTCACCAAATTTGAGAATTACAATTATTTCTGAAAACCTGTATTTCCAGAAAATCCATACACCCTTCATCGATATTAATTATCATATTTCACGGTAATCATGAAATTATTTAATTAAATACATAACAGATACTGTTTGTGGCGGAGAACTAAAGTATATGCAATTGTGTATTAGGTGTTGCGTACCCTGTAGCAAATTAGGTCAAATATAACCAGAAGGATAAGCCAAAGGGAGCAGAAACGAAAGGTATAATCTCGTACGCATTCGTTTCGTGCTGACCGGCGCCTCATCAGTAGGAGCCGGTATTACGCCCTTTACTCACTATATATTTGGGTGAGGAATGTAGGAAAATAAGACGATACACAATAGCCATAGTGTTAGTACTTTTAACAGACTTGGTATATATTGTATATAGTGAGTTGGCTTTGAAGTCGCATTATCGAAGACTTTATACAAAGATAGCTTCATTACTGCAAGTTTACACATTCGCATAGAATATTATACAGTCCTATTTTCCCAAATTCTTCACCCAAATATATAGCGGGTAAAGGGTGTAATACCGGCTCCTACCGATGAGTCGTTAGTATATACGAAACGAATACGCATGAGATTATATTTTCCGTTCATATTCACTTTGGTTTATCCTTTGGTCATATTTGAACTAAACTGTTACTAGGTTCGCAACATCTAAAACACAATTGCACATATATTAGATCTCCGCCACAAACAGTATCGAAATGTTACAAGCTACTATAAATTTATTGCTAATTTTCCTGGTCAGTATTTTCCAGTTCGGCGAACCAGTCAATTTAATTGTCGTCAACATAATCATTTTAAGGGGTAGAATTATAAATTATTGAGCCATTTCGACAATGACCCTGCCCAATCAGTTAGCTGGCCAGCAAGTTACCTTGTACAACAGGCGAGATTTTTATGTCACCTGCAAGAAACAAGTATAAATTGAACTAAAGCTGACCATTTAGAATACCTGATCGTTAACTCCACCTATGGGCGACATAGTCTTCATGTAAAGCCCACACATTAGTATGAATACCATGATAACGGGGCAGTGAAACAAAGGATTATAAATGTTAACGGATTGTTATTCTGTCTCTCTGCTGTCTTGTATGGTAAAGCAGTTGATGCCAATTCAAGCATCAATGTCTACAAGGTGGGTAGATTCAAAAACTTCTAAATGGTCGTCCATGTTATTGACTCTAAACATACTTATCTTCTTTGTCAGACATGTTGAAGCTCGCATTAGAACCGTGTATTGACCAAAACGATTTGTTGAGCTCATAGATTGCGGTTTTGTGCAAACTATCCTTTCAAGTTTGTCAGTATTAATAAGACTTTCCGGCTTGACGACAGTCGGACTCCAGCAAATCATAACAACTGCATTAACCTTAGCCTTACTGGTAGTGAATGAAGACAATTATCTCGAATATGAAAAAATCATGATGTTCCACACAATTCTTCTGACTTCAATTGTCATTTGTGACGCAAACATCCTCAAACTCCAAAAAATAATTAAGATGGCAAGTGAAGACTCCGTTCTCTAGGCAAAGGAGCATTACTCTCGTCCGCTAGTATAGCTGACTCCATATTGTCCGTTTTGGTGCTCAAATAGTCTAATTTAAACGTCACAAGGCTTCGGTCATATAGACTCTGGCTCTGCCGAAGCCTAATGTAATTGTGCCTCAGATTTACGTTAATGCAATGAGATATTCACTCTTCCCAGTGTACTTCACTTTTAAATATGGCAAAGACAGTAGCAATCATCGAACAAAGACGATGTAAACTTCACATTTTGTGTGACTAGTTCATATTCATGACACATTAGATTTTACCTGTGCATCGTTGGAGCAATTTTAATCAAAAATGGTTGTTGACATTTACGGGCAAAAATATTTTAGCTTACCACATCACCCTGTTGAACATCGTAGCAGTACATTCCCGGAACCAGACTGGATCTGCAAAACTCACCACGAAAGCCTCTTCCGATGGTGCCACAGCCAATACCGCCCATTGGCACGCCATACATTGGCCGCCATGCTACTGGATCCGTTGGGTCTATAAATAGTTGTCGCTTTTCTGCATATTTCTTACGCCAATAAACATGATACATAAACCTTGAATTGTTCAAATAAATTGAAAAATTTCATTGTTAAATTTAGAATTTGTACAAGTATTTTACAAAATGAAAAGTTTGGCATTTCCTTACATCTAGCATAAGCTGTACATATAGAAAATGTCTATAATTCTGCATCTCCTGTAGAAGACCTGCAAATGTTTGACCAGCAGGAGTGTTAACAGTAAGAAACAATTAAATATTTAGTGCGTGCCTACTAACAAATTCATTGAAATAATTCCAGAAGGATATTCCAAATTTAGCGGAACTAACTATTTTTATTAGGTGCGCAATATCTCTTATATATTAGTTCCATGCAATCAAGAATATATAGGCATGAAATAATACACTCAGTTTATTGGAAACTAATTTTAAAGGCGTATGTGTAAAAATGTGAGTAATGGTGAGATAGAGTGTTCTTATGTTCTTCAGTAGCATTACTCGTAGTTTTAGAGAGAAAATAATGCATAATTTCACACAATTGTTGAAGCTGCATTAACACGCACATTTAATGCAGCTAAACTACAAGTGTTATATAGGGTAACACATTTGCTTTTATCAGCAATCAAAGAGAAACAGCCGTTAATGTCGACATCAAATATTATTCACCAATATACATTCGCAAGTTGTCAATCGCCCAAAAATTACCCGAATGAGAGAACATTATAACATAAACGCCTGTTTTAAATCAAATGGTGAATACAGGTCTGCAATTGCGCAACACATCGTCGAAACATCACACGTATGTTCTCCAGACGTCACATTTAAAATAATTACTAAATGCAATAACAAAATGGAGCTAGCTACTTACTTACTTTTTTACTTTAATGCGGCTGACTCCTTTTGGAGGATAAGCCGGCTCCACATTACATGGAGTTTCTTGGGAATTTGGTACAAGTGGATAAATAAATGACATCCGGATTTATGCAAGCAGAAACAGCATGTTCAGTCATTGAGCCTAAACTGGAGGTGACGCACGCAATTGATTGGTTTCCTTATTTCACACTCTCTCCTTGTTTACATATCTCTATCCTGTTTTGCCTTCCAATTTATATATAAAGATATGTTCATTAGTAGATACTTTAGGAGATAATTAGAAAGAAGCGTTTCTTATATATATGATAAAATTTCTTTTTGTTTTTGCACATGGGAAGGGTACAGTAATATATATAATTGAATATAATTAGCTATCTAACAATCATTGATTGCGCAGATGGCGATAACACTAATATAAATAAAGGTTGCGAACGTGATAGAAACAAGTGATTGTTAAATTTAATAAATATACAATTTAAGATCACATCCCGAGGTAGCATGGTGGCTGTTCGATAATGAAATTTGAATGAATAGTTTGAACTTTAGGCCTAAAAATATGCCTCTCAGATTCCACTCGGGTTATCTACAATGAAAATTTAGAAGGCCTATCACATGTCTTTTGAAACCACATATTGCGCCTCAAAGATATAGCCAGAACCTATTCTCTAAATTCCTATCATCCAATTCTATCTGTCATTGATCTACCTAAAACGCTTTGAGGCGCAAATTTTGGCACACCCAATAACTCATTAGAGTCACGCCGTCAGTTTATCAATTCGAACACATCTTGATTGGAAAATTTTCATTAACCTTAACCGGCTGACACTAGTATGAAAGGAAAAGAATGGATCATGAGCTCTCACACCTCACCAATAGGAAAAAACAAGCTTCTTAATTTGCAAGCTCGCATTGATCAATTCTACAAGATAACCGTACGGTATACCACTAGGTATCATCAAATAAAATATTTATTTCAGAAACCTCGACTACCTTCATTTTTTATTACGCTAAAAATATAAATTCGTGTTTTATTCTCTTTAAATAAGCCAACCATTACGTACTAGATGCAACTTGGTTGGACCTTGGTTTTAACTGTGATGCTTTTTCACCCAGTTAATTATAAGCATTTCATCTATGTGAAAGAACAGTGAGTCGTGGAACCGAGATTTCTGCATTTGCCAGGTTTTCTATTGTGACGAAGTATATTTAAACTTCAAATGACACGGGACTCCAACTGGTCTTAAAGGATTATAGATTACAATTCGTGTCGTGATCCACAGATTCCTCTTTGATGACACGAAAGGCTCATCTTTTACAAACCTTCTTCAGCCAATGTTCTAGACAATACATTTTCGTGAGCGTGTTTGCCCCTCCCAAATACAATTGTGGAAATTTAGCATGGTAATTATCCTCCGTTAGATTTATTTTCACTAAAAAGTCTATATAGATGTATACACTGTATTGACTATGAAGCATTCAGACAATTACGTGTTGTTATAGATTGTATTGACACTATATCAACGCGCGATATAATACGCTTCAACGACGTAATCTGATTAGTAGTTGAGAGCCACATATTTATATCATAGTACACTCAAGAGTTCTTTAATGCAACTATTAGGTTATTCGATCAAAGTCACTGAAATAATCGCGCTGTGTTAAACACTGAAACCCAAAACCAACTAAATTTAGACAGAAAATTGGAATAATCAATTAACAATTGTTCCACAAAATCTGACTCTAAAAATGTTGATTATATGGGCTCTAACAATAGTCAGTACTACAAGAATCAAAGTCAATTCAAATTATATTCATCAGCATAATCAAATGAAATCTTAACTCATTTACTAATATTCAACTTACTTGAAGCCCATATACAAATGTTGAGGAATTTGGGAGATACGTGGAATTTTAAAGGGTCTGCATGTAAGTTCAGGCTTTCTGTCAAATCGAGCACGCCATCCGTAGTGCGTCAGCAAACCTAACTTTTCGACAAGAACAAGAAGTTCGTCGTTCTCAGAATAATGTTCTTGAACAATCGCCATAACTGTTTTATTTATACATTAATAAATCCGTTCTTAAAAATCTGCTTAACGAAATACCAAGTAAAATGTCTTATAAACAGTGAAATGGTTATCAGCCACACGAAATCTGTTAGTACTACATATACTAAGAACAGCCGAACGAAAAAAGTGAGTACATTTATTTTGGTTATTCAAATTGTAATCATTACATGAGTAACGAAAAAGATACAAGATTTTTAAAAGAACTTCAGATAAAGTTTTTATCGTTTATAGGATAGCACATCAACAAAATTAATTAAGAATAATTAAAATGTCAGCTAAAATACATGAATTATTATGCCACTTAAAACTAATTGCACAAACCAACTGTAATTACTAAATTGTGTTTGTAAACTTTAACTCAATCGAATTAAACACGATAATTTTTTTCGCAGAAATGTGCAATGCGACTCATTTTAGCAATACAGATGAATTTTATTGATTACAGACACGCTAAAGTTTAATTATAATAACAGATAAACGTATTGACTTTACATAAGCCCGTTTTCTTAAGGTTTAGCGTGCTTGCATCTTGTAGAGGAAGATATTTCCTCCGACAAAAATAAGATGGACTTTGCTGAAGTTAAATTTGATCTTTTATTATTTACCTTTATTGGGCTAGTGTTTATAGAATTGTTTACTGAGCAACATAGTAATAAACAAAATATTAAATTTGCAATGCAGAATCTAAAACACGTTTATTTTGCAAAAATAAATCTACTCGTTTTTTGCTGTAAATAAATAATGTCGAGGGAGAAGTGACCAATCTTGAATTATTTAGAATTCTGTATTTTTTGCCGGACTTGAATATGTTCCTCTGTTGACTTGCAGCAGCCATTTTGTTTCTCTCGTCTATTTTACAATTGTAAAACCTCACAATATACTGCAGTTACGACGAGGTTCTGTTTCCATTTTTGTTATATTACAAACGACCGAGAACAATTTACTTAATTATTCTGTTTCTCGTGCAAGATCTCTTTCCAGGTTGAACAATATGTGTGTTGTGTTGCGTAAAAAGTACACAGTACTTTGCCCATTGCTTGAGTATGTTATATATATATATATATATATATATATATATATATATATATATATATATATATATATATATATATGGTACAGATAGTCGCATGTATATATCTGATTTATGTGGAAGGGAAGATTGCTCCATCAGATTCTTCTAGTCATACTAGGACTGATACAGACTGATACAGAAAAAGTTGGTTAAATAATACCCTTTATATATGTCTCAAAGGCTTTTGACTCTATATATTTGGATTCTATTATGACGTTGATTAATTCATTGAATACCGATCCGAATATATTTTGATTACTATGGTATTATTCAGATAATAGAAGAATGAGTTTTCGTTTAAATAATTTGCGATCAAATCCAGTAAACTTACAAGTACAGTTTCACATGGATCAAACTTTGAACTTATTTAAATTAAAGTTATATTTGCTCATTTAGAAGCGAGGTCCTTAATTATCTATATTACAAATTTGCTGATGATTTAAAAATAATCATTCAAATAAATTTTTTAAATGTCGAGTTTTTTAAATATAGCTTTACACTAGATTTGTATGACGTGAGTAGGTACATAATATTAGGGTTGAGAGTAAACAAGAAAAAAGAAAGCATTCAAAATCGGTAATAGGACAGAATTTAATTCAGTTTAAGCAATACGTAACTGAACGAAGTAAT
>JAQBSW010004804.1:0-64607 GCA_029291075.1 Eudiplozoon nipponicum
GTAAACCTGCCATAGTGAAGCTAACGTCATTTAAAGTCTACGACAATGCGACTTCAACGCTAACTCACACTATACAATATATATCCTGAGTCTGTAAAGGATACTAACACTATGGCTATTGTGTTAGTAACCGATATCAACATTATTGTACCGAAATGGAACATGGTACTAATACTATAGTCGGTACATCGTACCAACATGATGGATATCAATTTATGTTATAGTTCACCGGAATTGGGAATTACCACGATTTCTGAACACCTGTTACTCCAGTAAATCCATACACTCTGGCCTAGATCGATATCAGTTATCACATTTCGCGGTAAGCATGACATCATTCAGTTCAATATATAACTGTTAAATACTGTTTATTGCGGAGAACTAATATATATGCAAGTATGTATCAGGTGTTGCGAACCTAGTAACAAATTAGTTCAATTATGACCAGAAGGATAAACCAAAGACAGCATAAACGGAAAGTATAATCTCGTGTACATTTGTTTCGTGCTTACTGGCGACTCATCAGTAGGAGCCAGTATTACGCCCTTTACCAATTATATATTTTGGTGAGGAGTGTAGGAAGATAGGGCGTTACACTCTTCTATAGGAATTTGTGCTATTTTCCCACATTCCTCGCTCAAATTTATAATGGGTAAAGGGCGTAATACCAGCTCCTACTGACGAGTCGCCAGTAAGCACGAAAAGAATGTGCTCGAGATAATACTTTACGTTCACGCTGTTTTTGGTTTATCCTTCTGATCATAATTGAACTAATTTTTTTACTATGCGCGCTACACCTAATACATAATTTTATACGGATTGTCTTTAGTGTAGTGCCGGCCTGAAGCCAGCAACACATGTGCACATGGGATTATTCTGTTGGTTCCTGCTGACATGGGTATACTTTTCTGGTTATATTTGACTTAAAATACTACTGGGTACGCGTATTATATGTATTTCCCACTATAGTGCGTAAATTCACCAATTTTAATATCTAGCAGCAAAATAGTGCAATTGAATATTTATTTAATTAATGTCCTCTTTGCCAGTATCTACAGCCGATATTGTTGATTCGTTAGAGCTATGTGAGATGATCCTATCGTAATTGTAAACAATCACATCTTGGCCATCTATCTCGATACGGTTGTAAAGCAAACTTGTTATTGCACTTAAAATCGTATGACGTGTCATCGCTTTTAACGAAGTTACTGGTCTATTCGTGATTCGAGTCTTTGTTTTGTCTATCGACTTACTATGCGTTGCACATAGATTGAAATATGTGTGTGTGTGTGCGGCTAATGGGGTTGGCGTAACACTAAGTTAACAAATTCAAGACACAATCGAAGTAAATGCAATGCGCCTCGCAGAATAACGCCCAATTATCCTGCTAGAGTTGAAAGTTTCAAGAGAAAAGAATTTCGAGCGATCAAAGCCCAGTCTCCTTTGATAAACATGAGTGCTGTGTTCGACACAACAAAAATGTTGCGAATTAATGAAAACGAAAGCCTCTCTGTGAACTCTTTCGTTTCCCGGCGTAGACTTAGTCTACACTGGTGGCCGTGTATGCATTTCAATGTACCTGCATCGCATAGAGTACCGTCGGATCCAAGAAATATCAGCTTCTTCATAAAAAGATGTTAACAAAGTTCTTAGCAGAAGCGATAACACATCATACGGCTTTGCGAGCGAACGAGTCCGCGGTGTGACATTACAAGACAGAACTTGTACGAAAAGGTGACCAGGAAAATTGGTCTTTGATGTGTTCAGCCCACCTATCAAGACGACCTATTTTACCATGTTATTAGATAGTTGCAGGTATCATTTATAGTTTCGCTAAATTTTAGTTTTCTCGGAATTGGTGCGTGGATAAGTTGGAATAAACAGCGACTGTTGGCTGATGCGAAAGCCTCGTCCGTCTCCTCGACCTCTCTATGCCAAAAGGATTTGAGATCGACCTTTATACTGCGCTTAAGTTGGCGTTTTATAACTGTACGAGTATTATTACTAGCCGAAGCAGCTGGAATTTCGCGCCTAGTTTCGAGTATCTCCGTAGATTTTACATAGATACAGTGATTATTTTTAGGGGAGCCTACAATAACACATACAATATTACCTACATAGTGTAACTTTCCGTAGTTCAAAGTAAACTCGTATTTTCGCCGTGAAGACTCGCTAACTTCAGTTTTAGAATATCTTCATCTTTTTGTCATCAATAACTAAGATTATATCTGAACTTCTTACTCTATTTAGTTAAGAGCTAAGGTTGGACTAAAAAGCATCCTTGCTGTCGCGTTTGCTGCAATTGGTGGGAGCAGATACACCGATAAGCGAACGTTGATTAGGGTTTCGGACGTTGATTTTAGTAGATGTCTTTAAGCACGCCGCACAAAGTCGGCTGTTAACGGGGATCCATTCAGTTCAAGAAGCTGCTGCTCGTGAGATAAGAAAGCTAGAAACACCCTTCTGTTCAACTTGCGTCAACTTCGCGGAATCAGTGATTTGACGTTAGTAATGTGTAGATAAGAAGGATGCACTCATTTCTGTACTGCTCGAAAGATCCTGGATTCTGGTGTCGCATACGTAACATGTATCGATTTATAATTTATCCAACGTATGTGTGAGAGCCTTTTGTTGTCCAAGTGCTTCAATAATTGCACATTACGTGCGCTGGCGTTAAAACTTTGCTTATGTTTAATTAATGTTACTTTACTTAAACCGTTTTCAATATTTGGCAATCTGACATTGGTATAAGTGATATGATAAACATCCACAATATTAATAGAATCTACGAGAGCTTCATTGTTAGATTGAGAAAGAGAGTAAGCAAAATCGAGAATGAAGGTGTTTGCAGATACATGATTTTGCTTACTAGCTGTGTGCGACTTAGCAGATGTGACGATTAGATTTTTTCCTGCTCGACAGCCGATGAAAAATGGATTCATTATAGTTCGTATAGTTAATAGTAATATGTGGGCTGTAAAAGAATGCTAGGGCGACCATTTCTAGTGGAGATGGGTTGTATTCAGAAATTGTCTTCTAGAAAGTCTGCCAAACAAGGCTGACGAGCACTATCTGTCCGGGTGTATGTGGGTAAAGATTCCGTTTGTGGCCGAAATCTGGCATTCGTGGCCGACACACGCCTCTTCCTGCACTACACATTTAAAATTATGTGTAACTGCACAGTTAAACCGAACTCGCAGTTTCACACGAAACTGGGTGATGGCTGCATCCTATCAGACGCGGCACGGTTCATGCCACCATTACAGGGCTGATTAAGTAGTGCTCGTAGGTCGACAGTCTGGACATTTCTGTGGCTACTGGCCACTATGAATATGTCAGGAGTCGGACAATAGCTAAGCCCAACGTTCAATGAGGCATTGACCACTTGTGGGAAAAGGAGATTTAACAAATTGGAGAAATAAGATATTTAGAGGTATAAGTTAAACGTGTGATAGAGTAGCGTATATATTCGCGTTTATTATTTATGTGTTAATTACTTTGCTAAACCGCTTTGAGTAACTCTTCTATTTGTTCGTATTGTTTATTTAATTGGGTTTCAATTAAACTATATTTCATTTTAAGTGTAATGCCTCTGAATTCTTCTTAATTTAGGCTTAAATTATCCATTTATGCAAAAGGTATTTCCGCAATGTCTTTGATTATCATATTTTAGATTCCACGCTCTTTTATTTCTGACGTCTTCGTTATATCGACGTATTTTTATAAAAGTTTTATCATTACTCTCACTTAAATTTCATTCCCGGATTACCATCTCAACTTCCTCTAGTATAAAATTTAGATACTTTTTGTTGCGGAGAGCTAATATATATGCAATTTGTATTAGGTGTTGCGCAAACACAATCAAATTAGCTCAAATATGACCAGAAGGACAAACCAAAAACAGCATGAACGGAAGGTATAATCTCATGTGCATATTCGTTTCGTGGTTACTGTCAACTTATTAGTTGGAGCCGGTGTTACGCTGTATGCCCACAATATATTTGAGTGATGAATATGGGCAAACTGGACGGCATAATATCCTACACGAAGATGTAAACCTGCAGTAGTGGGGCTAACTTCATACAAAGTCTGCGACCAAAGTTGGATTACATAATTAAATTTTACAAAATGCAGAAAGTGAGAAACGAACGTGCTTAGGCACAAACACAATAATAATCACAAGTTTCTATTTCAATAATTTACGAAACATTATTTATTTGAGTGAGGATTAAGGATGTGGCCACCTAGGTCGCGCATCACATGATCTGTTCAGTTATGTACCAAAATGTTTCATCAATCGTTCATTCTGGTGGATGTTATATGACTTGTTGTACTTCTTGAGGTTTTAATTAGCTATCCTTTATTCTGTCATTATACAGCACGCACCATGCCATCTGGGAAAATGTTATTGAATTAAATTATATTGGCATGATACTTCTTATATATATATTATAACTTTTATTCGAAAGAGAAGCCATATAAAACCACTTGAGGGAAAGACTGCCAAAAAAATTAAGTTGGTATATAACTGAAAATTGCACTAATTTCGCGGCTTCGGTGGCGTAGTGGTTACATTTCAAGATTATAAGGCCAAAGCACCCTGGTGTGAGCCATTGTCCTGACAATTCTGGCATGAATTTAATGAATGTCTACTATGGACCAATCCAGTCTGCTTGATCAACTGTATTTGCTATCTTCTACAGTGTTTTTAGTTTGCACAGACAACATCTCGAGGACAAACTGATCATAAGCATAGCTGATAATTTCCTGTAATGTGCAGCTTTAGTGGGATAAGAATTATTTTGCGTGACTCCAAACCAACTGTCCCTTGTTCAGATCAATGCCATGGCATTTCAGGCAATTATTAATTGTCGCCCCATACGTCGGAAACTAGTCTACTTAATGAATAGTATTTGATGTTTAGTTTTTACGAAAATCATATAGATATAATGAAATCCAACCTTTAGATTTGGATTCAACATCGCTTACCAAGGTTGCATTATATGAGTTACATATTATGTCAAACCAGAGGTGCTGGGTTTAACTTTAGGCATAAAGTGATCCCGTATAGAATCCACGTGAAAGAAAAACTGGCCAAAAAACTAGTTGATAGATAATTAAAGGTTGCATGCAGCGCGCGATTTGAGTGGCTTGGTGTATGAGCTGGATGACTGATGCAAGTGTGTCCTGGTGCAAGCCTCCAACGAGGTAATTATGACAAGCAATTGATGATGGCTCACAATGGACGAAACCAGTATGTTTGATGAATTAAATTTCCTTTCCTATGCAACGGTAGTTGTGACCCTGATCACTACCAAGAATAGACGGAACAGATATACTTAATGAATGAATATCTTATACACTATTTAGTTTGTGCAGACAACGCAAATAACATAAATCTTAAATTTATACTGTATTTCTAGACATATAGGTGTATATATGCATAAGTATATTTCTATGTGTTGTTTACATACAATTAAAATAAAAAGTTGGTTAAGCTAATCCATGTTCTAAACGTTGGTTTTGACTATATTGGGCTTCTCCTCAGCAGTTATTAAGAATGATGCAGAATTCTATTACAACCGTTTACTTATAAGCATGCTGCCTATCTGAAGCTCTGTGCAGTCAAATTGCCGTCTGATCAAATCCTGCTAGATGCCCTGCCTTCTACGAAGTATTTGCCTTATTAGCACGATACCGGGACCTATAAATTTGGCTTCACTAGTCATCCAAAGAAAGATCAACGCCTAGAACGTAATTGGCTTGAAGCATTTTGTTTTGTATATGTATGACAATACGTTGTAGATCATTAAATTGGGTAATATAGCTCACAAATTCATGACGTTTCCAAATAAATTTAGTTTCCAATAAGTGGTTGAAAGGGCACACAACCTACGTGAAGCTCTCATTTTGTATTAAATTCTATGCTCAGCGTACATGTTACGGTCAATTTTTTACCAACACGTTTCGACTTAAAGTTTCGCTTCTCTCTATGTATATATTTTGAATTTAAGTCTTTAAATAAGAAAAACGTCGGTCAGACAACTATTATTTCCGCCTATTTTTTCATATTTACCGTATCTGCAAGCCAGTTTATATGTTTAACCAATTGAAGTTGGTGGCATTTGGTTTAATATGTGAAATAATAAAAACATGCATTGTGTGTGTGGTATATCGTGTAGAGAACGCTTTATGCTGAGTAATCTGTTAGTTTTTTCTATAATAAATTCTATCTGCTGAAGTGTCATTCTTTTTAGGATGATAGTCGGTATTTGAAATAGATTTAAGACATTATTCTGCACTTATTTATGCTGATGGTCTGAGCTTTTTGGACTGTGAATTGTCTGCTTATCGATCTTGTTTATTCTTATGAACCAATTAATATATGGACCTTTGTTAAAAGCCTGATGTGTCTACGTTTATGCCAAGACTGGTTAAAACCAGGAATAAGAGACCATATTACCGCAAAGTTGAAGGTGAAATGCTATAGCTGTTCGATCCTTGCACATAAAAGATTTCTTTTGTTGGTATTAATGGCCATGCGACAATTCCTTCCTTGTATTTTGTCTTGATAGTTATTTTAACATCAATCAATGCTGGCAAAAATTGAAATAAAATCTCTCGATAGTAAACATTTAATTACGATTATTAAATCTCAAAATAGCTTAATATAAATGCGCAGCTATTGCTAATTCGATTAATTATCAAAGATTTCACTTCGCCGATGAACAAAGTCCGTCATCAAAGTGTATAACTTTACTTTACTTTACTGCGGCTGACTCCTTTTAGAGGATAAGCCGGCTCCATTTCATGGAGTTTCTTGGGAATTTGGTACAAGTGCTGTCCCTTCACCACTCGGCTTTTTGATCGAGGACGCACCTCTAGCCTTTGCACATCCAAGCGCAGTCTGCAAGGCAGCAGTAAGTTGTATGGTTGCCGGTGGCTGTTGAGATCTCATTCGCCATTCGGAAGTACGGGGTACTGTCCAGGAGTCCATGTAATCCTGTGGCTGTTGTCCCCTTTTGTGGCGGGGAACACGCCGCGTCATGGTGCCGTCGTCGGGCTCATGTGGTATTTTATGGAGATCCGATTGCCGGTCGGAAATCCACCACGCCCTGGTGACACCACCGCCATAGCCCCGTTAGCCCATGTACGATCGGCCATCGAAACATGGTTGACACCGTCGTACCAAGTTGAGGAGGGTAATTCCTCTGCAAGCAAAACTGCGCAGAGAAACTGTTTCTTTCTCTTTATTGTCGAGGCCTGGCCTAATTCAAAATTGGATAATCCATTTTGTGGTGCCTATGTCGTAGATGTTGGACACGAGTGTCTGATATGTTACTTACCGCTTGGCTGTGACTGTTGTTCTGTCGTTAGGTCGACGGTTCGAAGGTTCACCACTTTTTATTTACAGGGCAATCTGCACGCAGCTAAATGAAACACGCTGCATAGTGTGTACTATTATAACGCGTTGTAATTTGCACATTTCCAAACTAAGTTTTATTGACTGAAACCTAATATCTACAGCCAAAAAATTATGCAAGTTTAATAGACCATATCTGGAGTTTTAGCGAAACAAGTGAAACATTTTAGTTCCTATTTCACTTCTATTTCCCACACGGTAATATCTTACTTGGTTAGGAAGGCATTTATCGATTGGTATTGTTCTAATTTTCTCTTGATGTATGGTAGTGTTAAATTTAAAGTGAAGATATATAGGTGGAAAATTTAATAAAAAATGAAGATTTAAACTATGTTACATAATGTTTGTTGCGGAAAATTAATATATATATATGCATTCGTGTATTAGTAACATATTAGTTCAAATATGACCAGGAGGATAAACAAAAGTTAGCATTAACGAAAGATATATTCTCATTTGCAAATTCGTGTCGACCTTACAAGCGACTCAACAAAAGAAGCCGTTATTACGCCGTATGCCAACTATACATTTTGGTGAGGAATGTGGGACAATTAGACGTTACAATCTCATATATGAATATGCAAACATGCAGTAGTGGATATAATTTTATATATAATCGCTAGTAAGCACGAAACGCATTTGCACGAGATAATACTTTCCGTTCATGCCGTCTCTGGTTTATCCTTCTGGTCACAACTGAAATAATTTGTTACTAGGTTCGCAACACCTAACACATTCTTGCATACATATTAGTTCTCCGCAAAAAAAACAGTATTTAACTGTTACACTAGCCACAACGTTGGTACCCTTACAGACTCGGTATATATATTATATATAGTAAGTTCGCTTTGATGTCCAATTTTCGAAGAATTTTTATGAATTAGTTTCACTAAGGCAGGTGTATACATTCGCATAGGAGATTGTACCGTCCCATTTTCCCATATTCCTCACCCAAAAATATAGTTGTTTAAGATTATACCTTCCGTTCATGCTCTCTTTGGTTTATCATTCTGTTCATATTTGAATCAATTTGTTACTAGGTGCGCAACACCTAATACAGAATTGGAGAACGTTTGATCCTGGCGGAAAAAAGCCTCAACAACGACATCAACCCAACTGATTTCGTTTTTTTTCATTTAAATTCAGTTTTCTAGCACAACAGGTAGCGTTTTGCTATAATGCTTAGTGACGTTAATCATGTAGGTGTGACTATGACAAATCATTTTACTCATACTGATGACCTTCTGGTAAACTAACGATTTTTGTACTCTTTTACCAGGAGGCGCGAGTGTACTACGAGTGCTCTGACCATAGTTTTTGGCTGTAAGATACATATTTATATTTCAATTTATTTGAGAATTTATATTTTGTCGGAATCATCATTCCCTCATTAGGCTAAAATGTTGAACAAGCCATTAAGAGCGCTTATGTTTCTGCTAAGCCACGTGTAGCTACAGCCAATTGCGTATAAAACAGCATCTGAACCGACATTGATGAAACGCAAAATGGAGCCTCAATTGTCTTTTAATAATAATTTTCTGTCCTTGTCAATACCACAACTTTTTGACACACGGCATCAGCTGTGAAACTAAGAAGATACCGCATCCTATCCAGTAACCTCGGCCAGGAATTTGTTGTCAGTGTCGCAGTAGTGCCAAAATCAACCATTGCTTAATGTTAAGAGTCAGTTGAGAGTGGTGTCGAAACGTTGCAAACTCTAGGAATTTTACATGTATTATGGGTAGTCATTTTAATAATAAAATACGGGCATCTCCAGCTTCTGAAGCAAAATTTGTCAGGTGCTTACAAAATTTCAATCCGCCCTATGTAAGAAACTTCGTGGCTAGCAACATAGTGATCCCTCAATTGTGTTAAACTCTAATTTTGGATGTAGTGATGATTTCATGGTTTCCATTCATAAATTTTATTGTTGGCAGGTATAGAGAGTTAGGAGAAAATACAAAAGTTTATTGCAACATTCTGGAGGGATAAATCCGTTCATAATAGGTTTAAGTGCACCGCTGCCGTACCAGTCTACAAGGATGGCACTTGCCATCTAGCTATCTATCAAGGTATCTCTCAGTTTACATTTTCGATAGGAAGAGCAGTTCTGCAACTTGTGAAACTGGCTCGGTCGTTCGACAAGAGTTTATCATTGTCCAATCTGTGTTCATTTACGTTTTCCAAGCATACCTCGTTGAGGTCACTTAAAAATCCCATGTGTGGCGATCAGCGATGTTGGCCGGCCTGCCTAACTGGAATACAATAATGAGGCGAGTAATTTTTGAAATTTTGTTGCGGTGTGTACATTGTGCTTACGATTAGTTTTTTGAAAAACGTTAGTTGTCCATACTATCTCTATCTTTCTCTCTTTAATCTTTCACCTAAGCGTCGCTATGACATTCACTCTCCATCCATCTACGTAACTTGCTGCTCCATATTTGAACTAATTTGTTGCTATGTGCGCAATACCTCATACACCATTGTATACATTAGAGTTCCCGGCTTTAAATAAAATACAATATATGACATTCAAGGTTTTAGTTTTTTTATCATTTTTGAATTTTGATTACCGTGACATAGTAGCAATACAGTTATAACAAATAACAAAAGGTTCGATACTGTCTCTCTCCCCTACAATATTCTGCATACGAGATGAGATTACGTATACCGGGAATTTGAGATAGGTGAGGTAATGATTAGTCTGCTAATTATAAATAGTTATATATTGAGTTTAGCTACTGAGACAAATTCTATGATTAAAAATAGTGTTGAGTCAATTATATATAAATAGAATGGTTTTGGAACGAGGTTACCACATTTGCTTAAATCTGCTATTGTAAAGTTTGTACTGTGTTGCCTGAGGATGGTGCTGGAAAGTAGGCACCGAAACGTCGCCAGTAAACAAAGATGTGATAGAACCGCATTTCCAGTTGAAAAAAAAAGAATTCAACCCGATCAAAGAAAAAAACAAAATCGGAAAGTGTGAAGAATCGGATCTTTGTGTAACTGCCCGTGTACAACTATTACCCGCGTACGCAAACCTTACTTGTACATTAGATCTAATAATGAGGCGGTTTGTATAGCCAAAAAATAGACAAACTCTATCCAGTCATTAATTGTGATCAGGATGTCTCTATCCGTATAGGCCTGAAGTTAAATACGTCGAAAATTGCCCTTATATTATTATAATCAAGGTTGCGGTCTTGATATAAACACCTGACCCATTAATTACTTACATATGTCAGTATAAACTAAGAATTGTATAGTGTAGAAAGGCAATTCATCCAGTAGACCGGTTTCGTCCTTATTGGGAACTCATCAAGTACTGGCCAGAATTTGCCGCGGACAGGATACAACCTGGGCACGTCTGCTTCGGAATCTGGTGCTCTAACCACTGAGCTATCCTGCCGCACACTACACTACACACAATTTTCAGTTATATACTAGCTAATGTAACTTGGTTAGTCAATTTTTCCTTTAGGTGGAGCTCATATGGCATCAATTTAGACCCAAAGTTCCAACTAACCATGCCCAATCTGTCATTACTGAACAGACACCACATTACATGGGGAAATGGTATTGAAATGAACATTTATATAATTAAACGAACATTGGTTGCGCGGGTGGTGATAACAATTATTATAATCAAGGTTGCAGTCTTGATATAAACACCTAACCCATTAATTACTTACATATGTCAGTATAAACTAAGAATTGTATAGTGTAGAAAAGGCAATTCACCAAGTAGACCGGTTTCGTCCTTATTGGGAACTCATCAAGTACTGGCCAGAATTTGCCGCGGACAGGATACGAACCTAGGCACGTCTGCTTCGGAATCTGGTGCTCTAACCACTGAGCTATCCTGCCGCACACTACACTACACACAATTTTCAGTTATATACTAACTAATGTAAATTGGTTAGTCAATTTTTCCTTTAGGTGGAGCTCATATGGCATCCATTTAGACCCAAAGTTCCAACTAACCATGCCCAATCTGTCATTACTGAACAGACACCACATTACATGGGGAAGTGGTATTGAAATGAACATTTATATAATTAAACGAACATTGGTTGCGCGGGTGGTGATAACAATTATTATAATCAAGGTTGCGGTCTTGATATAAACACCTGACCCTTTAATTACTTACATATGTCAGTATAAACTAAGAATTGTATAGTGTAGAAAAGGCAATTCATCCAGTAGACCGGTTTCGTCCTTATTGGGAACTCATCAGGTACTGGCCAGAATTTGCCGCGGACAGGATACGAACCTGGGCACGTCTGCTTCCGAATCTGGTGCTCTAACCACTGAGCTATCCTGCCGCACACTACACTACACACAATTTTCAGTTATATACTAACTAATGTAACTCGGTTAGTCAATTTTTCCTTTAGGTGGAGCTCATATGGCATCCATTTAGACCCAAAGTTCCAACTAACCATGCCCAATCTGTCATTACTGAACAGACACCACATTACATGGGGAAATGGTATTGAAATGAACATTTATATAATTAAACGAACATTGGTTGCGCGGGTGGTGATAGCAATTATTATAATCAAGGTTGCGGTCTTGATATAAACACCTGACCCATTAATTACTTACATATGTCAGTATAAACTAAGAATTGTATAGTGTAGAAAAGGCAATTCATCCAGTTGACCGGTTTCGTCCTTATTGGGAACTCATCAAGTACTGGCCAGAATTTGCCGCGGACAGGATACGAACCTGAGCACCAGATTCCGAAGCAGACGTGCCCAGGTTCGTATCCTGTCCGCGGCAAATTCTGGCCAGTGCTTGATGAGTTCCCAATAAGGACGAAACCGGTCTACTGGATGAATTGCCTTTTCTACACTATACAATTCTTAGTTTATACTGACATATGTGAGTAATTAATGGGTCAGGTGTTTATATCAAGACCGCAACCTTGATTATAATAATTGTTATCACCACCCGCGCAACCAATGATCGTTTAATTATTGTCCTTATAGTCAGTCTTTAATGAATGCATAAGGCCATCCTAGACGGCGTTCTGCTGCAAGTCGTCAACCAACGAGTCTATCTGAACTCCATGTCGATTAAATACATATCGGATTTTGCAAAAGTTTCAGATGTACATGCATTGCTGCAGCTGACCTACGTAAGCTATTCCAGCCTCTCTGGAATCGCCTGTCTATTGTAATAAGCACAGATTTATAGGGCTCAAAATCGAGTATTCAGGTGATCATTTATGTTGTTAAGCAGTTATTCATTGCGCGGATGGTGGTAAACATTCTTTGAATCATTTTTGCGAGCTTGAAGTAAACACCAATCCTATTGTATTTAACCAGTCGTCAGACAACATAGCGACACTTACGTCAGTCACACGAATTGGCGTGTTTCGAACTTCCATGGTCATCTTCAGAGTACGATGGCAAACTTACTAGCGAGGATCAAACAGCCTTGCACATATATGGGAAGCAAAATTAGATATGCGGCTCTCAACTGTAATAGTCTTACTTAAATTTTTACTTGACTGGAAATGTCGGCTGCACAGAATTTCTATGCAGTCAAGAACATTAAATTTTGCAGCTTTTGTCACACACAAACAAACACACATATGTATATATATGTGGTAATATATATATATATATATATATATATATATATATATATATATGAGAGAACATTGTAATATATATAATTATATATTGGGTCGAAACGTACTCCAAGCTGGCAAACTTGATTTAAAGAAATGTTACTACGAGCCGAGTAATCAATGATTGCTTAATTGCATTACCTATATATATGTGGCGAAACCTGCAAACAGTTAATGTCCGTGACTGCATCGAAATTGTGCAGCCGACATTTCCAGTCAAGTACAATGTATGCGAGACTACTAGAGGTGAGAGCCGCATATCTAATTTTGCTTTTCATATATATGCATTGCGGTTTGATCCTCGCTAGTCAGTTTGCCGTCGTATTCTGATGATGATCGTGGAAGTTCGGGACGCGTCAGTAAGTGTGACTGTCGGTAGTTTTGTTATATTGTTCAACGACTGGTTAAATGCAATGGGATTGATGTTTACTTCAAGCTTGAAAACTTGATTTAAAGAAGTATCATTTATGTAGTTATGGCATTGGAGATGACCGAATTCTGCAGCCAGCGCCTGGAATGTCTTGTTTCCATTCAGCTTATTTTAAGTCATTTTCTGCAGATCGCCAATAAATATTGTTCATGTTTGAAATTGACGAGCCGACCGTTTTTCTGGATCGTTTGTCTGTGTGCCATCACTGTCTCAATTAGCTAAGGAACGACGATTGGGTTGTTTGAGGCTCAGTCCAAAAAGGTTACTTATGTATCTCCGATATATGGTTGGATCTGTTGTATGGATAAACTGGCAGTTTTTTGGCTAGATGCAATTATTAGTAATTTGGTCCACTTGATATCACCGCACCATACCCTCGTTAAGAAAGAGGAACCTAAATGGACGAAAATCGTAGCGGTTCAAACGATAATCAGGGTTCATTTGGGAGGCCCAGTTGATTCTGTTTTATTGAAATAGGCTCTCGAGAAACTCACCTTGCGAGATACCTAGATCTCTGTTTGGGATAAACAATGTTTTGATTTACTCAAGCGCGAGAAGTTTTGGCGTGCGGTCAGTTTTTACTCGTTTTATTTCTGCGTAAAAATGTTATTTTAATATATTTGCGAGTTGATGGTTTTAAATTAATTTTAACAATTTTAGGAGAAATACTGGAATTATGGTTACAAGCTCAATAGCATACAATAAGCTAGAAATTTAAATGCTGTAACGGGTATTCAGCTTATTCACTGTAGGAATAAAGTATGTAAATGGAGGTGTTTATTTTGTAATTTTTGTTTTTTTATCTGTTTATCAATTGGATTTATTTTCGCTTTCTGTTACCTCGTATTCTTTCAAGCATCAGTAACTGCATATCTAATGAAAAGTATAATCGCGGAAAATGATTTCTTCCTACTAATACTTGTTTTGACTAGCTTAATTTGTAAAAACGAATTCAAAGAGTATCTATTTTCGTGACTTTATCTCAAGATTGACAGTATTATCTGCATCAGCTATCTACTTCTTTTTGATATCGAACTTTAAAAACCAAATCGCCATTGTTTTGTGTTCTTTTACTTATTTATCACAAATTTGGCGGTTCTACGGCTCTGCAGTTACATTCAATTTCGATTGACGTTTTTGTTGATTTCAAAAATTCATGTTTAACTCTGTCAACCATTCGGCTATCCTTCCTGCGTTAATTGCAGCCTCGCAAGATGAGTAATAGAAAGCAAGTTACGGAATGTAAGCCTGAAGTTAGGACTCGTATGGGCTAAGATTCGTTTTGCGAAATTGTTCTCGTTTGAATGTCAATTAATGCAATGCCCACTTCGTATTTTCAATCAGAAGTCAGTTATTCCTCGATGCATCTCTCTATTCTGACGATAGGGAGCTTAAGACGCCGTCCTCTTATGCACGAGCTTCGAAGTTAGCTAGGCTAAAAGTCATTCGTGACGATTTCTTCATTGTGCTGGAGCGAAACACGTCCATTTAAAGATTTCGAGCTGATTTCGAGCTGTAATTAATAGACAAATTATTTTTAATATAGCTATTTTTGACTAACTTCATTCATACAACTGCATTCAAAATTAAATATATTGCGACTTTTATGTCGTGCATGACCGAAATATCTGCATCAGATTATACTTATTTTGATATTGACCATCAAAAATAAAATTGTCATTGCTTCGTTTTTATTGATTTATTTATAATCAATTTGGGTGTTCTAGGGTTCGCAATTCCCTTTAAGTCGTACCGACGTTTCCATTTGTTTCCAACAATCCACATTTTAACTGTATATAAAATTCATCTATCCTGCCTGCATTTGCTTCACTTACTGTCTCTAGACAAGGATGAATGATAACCAACCCCAATATTGTTAATAATAGGTGAGTTATAACTGATTAGTGTAACAGGCAAAGTCAAAATATATAAGCACATTCTAATTAAATTTTGCTAACTTCGCATTCATTGTTTCTACAAGTATCTTTAAATGTTGAATCAGAAGTCTTAGTTCTCCGCCTAGAAATATCTAGACAGGCTTGAGGTGATCTAACGTAATAAAAAATCTCTCCAATCGACTCTGTAGTACCAGCAAAAGCAGCTTGGGTTCAGCTTTACGTATAATGGCTTGATTTCTTCTCCATAACCAAATTGGTAGCATTTACAGTCGCCTTGTACTTTAAATTTCCTGAAGCTAGTTTATGCGAAAACGGTCAGTGGGAACATTCGTCGGCGAAACCATTTGGAACATCATAATTAGCTCATTTTCACGAACGAAACAATTGCATGAACATTTCGCTATTTACGCTCGTCATCGGGTAAATTCTGACTTCATAGTTCGTACCACACAAAAATTCTCATCGATATGTCGACTATTTTCGCATGAAGTTCTACTATTTCTTCACTCAGCATCTCAATTTTACGCCGGAACTATTTCACCCTATGTGAAGACCAAACTCCTCAAGTGTGTGCTAAGTTATTTCAGGAAGGTAAAATAAATATCACAAAATAGTTTTGGTTTGCTTTATCAAGTTTATAACATTGTTCATGGCAATATTTATCATTGGCTATCCAATCTGAATTCCTATCTGTCTATTTACCTAAACAAATGTACTTTAATTATAATGAAGGTAATGCTATTTTAGGCTTTGTTTAACCTTTTGTATAATTATGCCTACAATTTGTTATAACATAAATAAATATATCTTTATATATATATATATATATATATATATATATATATATATATATATATATATGAATATTCTTTTGGAATGCGAGACAATAAAATTCATGGTACTCTTTACTCGTACAAAGAGAAAGAAATTCTACCAAATTCAAGAACCGTTTCTCTCTCGTATTCTTCTCAAGTATCCACAAATAAACATCTCTTGACATATAAATTGAAAAGCCAAACAAAATGGAGACATTTAAACATGGAAATAGTGTGAACTAAAGGAGCAATCAATCAAGTGCGTGCATCACCTCCAATTCAAGCTCAATGACTGAACATGCCTTTTCTGCTAGCATAAATCCGTCAGCAATTTGTTTATACATGAAGCGTCCTATATAGCTAACTCCCTTCTGTTATTCCATGAAGTAATTATATTTAATGCTACATCTGGAGAACATACGTTGAGGTTTCAACGATGTGTTGCGCAATTGCAGACGTTTATTCACCATTTGATTTAAAACAAGCGTTTAGGTTGAAATTTTCGGCCTACGTAAATTGATCGGCAACTTGCGCATGTGTATTGGAAAATATTACTTGATGTCGACATTAAGGGATGTTTCTTTTGGATTGTTGGTAAAAGAGAGTGTTACCATAGATACTTGAGCAGAATATGAAAAATAAACGATTCTTATATGTGATAAAATTTCTATTCCTTATTGCTCATGGTATTTGTAATTTATATATATATATATATATATATATATATATATAATATTAATTAATCATTCTATAATCTTGCAATTATTGGTAATGATCTCTAGCTCGTCGTCTGGCCATTCGAATATTATCTACCAAAAACTATTTCTTCACTAGTTAATTTCCTTTTAATTTTTAATTTTTAATTTTTCTAATTAATGCTATTAGATAATGATCATTCAGAATTATTTATAACCGTCTAATTTTATTATCCAATTTGCCATTCCTTGGTTTCGTAACTGTCTTCGGTTGTCCTAGAGCTACAGATGCCTATACCTCTGCAACACCTTGCCCGTCGTTTTTGAGTACATCTATTTTATCTCTTAAAGTTTCTTATTTGGTTTTACTGTGCATTTACTATCTATTATAAAATGGATAGTGATGGAATGAAGGCAAGCATTCTAGATGCATGAGTGACAAATTTTAGATGTTTAAGTTAATTTTCCCCACAGATGACTCTAAATAAGATGCTCCGGTCACATGGTGCTTTTCAATTTTGAGTGGCTGATCGTCTAAATGATCGAAAACTGAACATAAATTTGTTAACCTGTACCAGGAATTCGCATTCGATTGGAAGACTTCGCCATTTGTAATTTATCCGTACGTATATGTTTGTTATGCGGTAGTAAAAATTGGTTATTTAAAGTGGAAGATCTTAGACGCTTACAGATATTCAACCACCGTTGTTTATTAAGCTGACATCCGTAAACGTATTCGTGGTATAGTCAACAAGTGCTCCGGGTTTGTAAAACAAATATGGCTCTTCAAATTGCTCTGATTCAACAATTTTTTACGTACGCTTTCATTTAAATTGAACAGTAGAGCACTATTTGAGTGCTAGATTTGCATAAGAAACGAGATGGACAGATTTTGACATAGCAGAAACTGTTGGTGTCAACTATAATCAAATTACATAGTACAGTATTCATTCGTCTACCAGGATTGGGTCCACTTGAAGTCATAATGTTTGATTGGAAACCCTCTGCCATATGACATTGAATCGAGTTCACTGGCGGTATTATTGCGGATTTCTAGTCGAATAATCTTGTTAACATTCTCCTCTTGACTTGGAAGAGTTAACTTTGATGGTTGCTCTTATTTGGGAAGCGGAACAATGAAAACCACAAGGGAGCTGAATTGTCGATTTCCCCGCGCGCTAAATAATTTTGGCTGGAATTTTGTTGTGTAGAAGTCTAGATGACACGTTTCTGTGAGTACCTCCATCCTGTCCCACATAAATAACTCTCCTTGAACATTTTTATTTTAAATGGGTAATTTAGCTATCTTTTTAAAAATCGCTGTTGATTTGACGGTGAGGCACCAGCTATTGAAGGTTGCTTTATTGCTGTCTATGATGATAATGATTATTATTTTCGTGACGATGGTGTGGAAGAGGAGGAATGTGTAACCAAATCCTCCTTTACAGCACGCACATAACTGGATATTTTAAATAATGATGCTGCTTTCAAATATCAGTTCCAAAATGTTGATTTACAGCTTGGCTGTTTGTTTGTCTGTCTGTTTATCGTAGGTATGAAGGATTTTTCTGACGCGGTCCTTGTTAATATTGCCAGTATTATTCACTAAGGTTTTCTTACCGTTATTCTTGAACGTTATAAGTCTTCTGGCTAAATATGGCAATAGGCTTTGTGCTTTATTTCTTCGACTTTTCAGTTTAAATTGATTGTTCTGAAGAACTGCTTCAAATAAATGATGGAGAAATTGTGCCGGAGTGAAATATTTAATTCACTTCTGCTGTAGCATAGTAAAAGCAAAAGAATTTTTGAGATTCAGAAAAATGCTACTTATATGTTTAAATAAAATTAGGCCGGATTTATCGAACCCTCTTTAATTTCCGTTTTTACTGGCTGAGAAAAGTAAAATAAAAATACTTGGACGTAAGTCTGATATCGGCATTTTTTGATAATTCTAAAAGTTATAACGTATCTGCGAGAAAGGAAAACACAGAAATGGATAAATATCTCGAAGCATCATTGGAAGTTATTTTTTTTATTTAAAGAGTCTAGCTATTGACCTAACGTCCAAGCGGCTAGCTGGAATATATATGTCAAAATTATTAATATTCGGAGTAAATTAAACAATGTAAAATCGTAGGCAGATCTTGTAAACTTTTCTAACGATTTGTTCAATTTACAGCCGAAAAACTTAGAACCGGAAACGTGGTTCCCAATTTTATTAAGCGAACTATGACACACATGAAAATTGGTCAGTATTTTACTTTAGTTAAATACTGTTAGTTGCGAAGAGCTAATATATATGCAAGTATGTGTTAGGTGTTGCGAACCTAGTAACAAATTAGTTCAGTTGTGACCAGAAGGATAAACCAAAGACAGCTTGAACGGTAAGTATAATCTCATGCACATTCGTTTCGTGCTTACTGGCGACTCATCAGTAGGAGACGGTATTATGTCCTTTAACCACTATATATTTGGGTACGGAATTTACACCGTATATTTCTAGAATATTGATTTAGAGATAAGATTATGATTCCTTTCAATCAAGTCAAGAGTTATGTTGTTGTCTTTCTGGACAGTGGAATATATGTAAAAGAGCTAAACACGTTAAATCTGGATTGTTCTTCAATTAGTTTATGCTTCAGACGTAACACCTAAATTGAAGCAAGCGGTGATTGCAGAAATCAGCGCACTGCTCTCAGGCAAAGTGATAGATTAGATAAATGCCAGACAATGAATCCCTCACGCATTCATATAGCTTCTAAATAAGAAATTTCAATACAACGACAAAAGAAGTTGCGCTTCCATAGCACAATTTAGTTCGACTATATTGACTTAAAAAATCGCAAAACAATGGTATGCTTTCGAAGTCTATTATATCTAGGTTAAACGCTTCTACTAATTAGCTGTCGAAGTGGCTTTCCGAAACGTATAAACATGGCAACTTCAGTTTGTAGAAAAAGTGAATGATTGTTATGTCCAATATTTTCTAATGCTTTTATTTTATGTAGCGTCACTATCCCATAATTATCCTTAGAGAGCATGTTTCTCAGTATTCTGATAATATTCCACAATACATGTTATTATCGATTTACCTTAAAAGATTGTTATATCTACTGTTCCAATGTCGCCTACTTTTAGCAGTCAACTATACAAAATCTTGATGATTTATTCGGGGTTCTATTTTAACCGTATTATAGGTTAATGCCACTTTAAGACAAAAGAATCAAATATTGCTGCATAGTTTTTGGTATTATGCGATGTACCTTATAATTTGTGACAGCCGAAGTCAAGTGACTGATCTACCTGATTCATTTAATATGTGGTATCTTAACATACATTTCACGACTGACTATAATCTAAATATTCAAACTTTGTTTTAGGATTATTTAAATCAAGGTTGCAATTTTGAGATAAACACCATTCCCATTATACAAAGAAGGCAATTCATCCAATATACTTGTTTCGTTCTTATTGAGAATTCCTAATGTACCGTCCAGAATTTGCAGCGGACATGGCTCGAACATCAGCACGTCTACTTCGGAGACTGTTGCTCTAAACGTTGAGCCATCTGCCGCACCCCTCCTGATGCTTCTTGGTTAGACTTTCCTTTAGATTTAAGCTATATGGCATATCTTTACACCTATAGTTTCAACTAACCATCTCCAATCTGTCATTATTGAACATTTATTTAACTAAACGAGCGTTGATAACTACATTTTTTTAAAATCAAGTTTGCGATCTTGATATAAACGACCAGCCACATTAAATACATAAATTTGTCAATATAAACTAAGCATTTTATAATGTAAATTAGACTAAAAATTGTGTGTAGTGTGCGGCAGGGTGGCTTAGTGATTAGATCAACAGATTCCGAAGCAGACGTGTCTCGATTCGTGCCTTGTCCGCCGCAAATTCTGGACAGCCTGTGATGAGTTGCCCATAACGACAAACCCGGTCTACTGAATGCATTGCCTTTCCTACTCTAGAAAATGCTTAGTTTTTACTTTAGGTATTTAATGGGACTGGTGTTTATATCAGATTTGCAACTTTGATTTAAGTAATTGTTATCACTGTCCTCGCAACAAATGTTCACTTAATTTTTTATTTTTAGATTTCTTAATGATAGGACGAAAAAACGGGTGTCCATCAATATTTACATATAACAGGAATGCATATATATATTGATATATATTTAATTTTCCAGGTTTTTTCATAAACGTATAAAATTGATTTAATTTAATGATTTGTTGATAGAGCAAACAGCTTCGGAAATTATGTGAGTGATTTTACGAATACATAAAAATGTATTCATTTTAAGCAAGTAGTTCCTCTAACTCATAAAAAAATAAATGCCATGTCGTACAATTATAATTATAAGTGAGTTATTACACACTTAGTGGAAAACAGGAGAGCGCAATCCTTTTCATTCGACCAAGATTGTGTTGCAATATAGTTTGCATATATGTATATCAGACACCAGTATCAATTTATCATTTAAGAATGGCTAATTCACTTTCAATTAAGCATGGCAATCATAAGGTCTAGAAGCCTGTAGAAGAACATTAGGACATCGATTATGAGTGAGATTCCGTTTTTATAGAAATAAATTGACGAAAGCAATAGTTTAGCGGTTAAATAGAGATAAAATTGATGATAGCAGCGTGTAAGAAAACCGTGCTAAAAGCTTAAGCATTACTTAATGCATCTGACACATGATCGAAGTACGAAAACGCCTAAATGACCATCTAATTTAATAATCTAAAACATCACATATAATTACGAAAAACGAGTTTTGAACAACCTGAACAGCTGAACTGCTAGTTATCCAATTACCCATATTTGCGGTTATTTATAAATGTAAAAATAAAGTTTATGGGTAGATATATTTTCTGGAAAAAAAGTAAAAACTGTGTTTATATAATAGATAAAAATATGCAGAAAATGCGGTGCAGCAATTGAACAAAAGAATATGGTTACTGATTAAGAATGTATAAATGACTGAAAACTTTTAACAATATGAATTCGTGAGCAGGCTGAATCTGTAAGATAACACTAACGGAAATAATTAAAAATTTAACCATATAGCTTTAAACCTTTACTGAGATACGACAATTACTGCGAAGAGTAAAATAGGTGATTGGAAGCGCAAATGATGGAATCGGAATGAAATCAACTTGGCGTATTTTACGGAAATTGACCTGAATATGTGGCGCATGTTATCTGGCGCGCGGCGCAACGGGATTATCTGTACGAATAATTTGTAACATACACGTGGTAGCTAGTGTCACAGACTCTAAATCAACCGTGCCCAGGTTCGAGCCCTGTCCGCGGCAAATTCTGGCCAGTACATTATGAGTTCCCAATAAGTAAGAAACCGGTCTACTGGATGAATTGCCTTTTCTACACTACACAATGCTTAGTTTATACTGACATATGTAAGTAATTAATGGGTCAGGTGCTTATATCAAGATCGCAACATTGATCTAGATAAATACCTCGTTAAAATGTTCATTTTCATTGTTTTTGATAATACTTTAATTTACAGCATACGTTGAGTACTAAATTTCTGTAGTCTTATTTGGAACATACAATGTAAATTTTAATTTGAGTAATCGCTTTGCGCTCTGTTCAAACCAGTTTTAAAATATACAAGTATGTATTATGTGTTGCGAACCTAGTAACAAATTAGTTCAGTTGTGACCAGAAGGATAAAACAGCATGAACGGAAAGTATAATCACATGCACATACTTTCCGTTCATGCTGTCTTTGGTTTATCCTTCTGGTCACAACTGAAATAATTTGTTACTAGGTTCGCAACACCTAATACATACTTGCATACATATTAGATCTTCTCAAAAAAAAGTATTTAATTGTTATATATTGAATTGAATGATATCATGCTTACCGCGAAATGTGATAACTGATATCGATCAAGTAACAGTTGTTCAGAAATTGTTGTAACTCTCAATTTCGGTGAACTATAGCACAAATTGATATCCATCATGTTGATACCATATTCCGACTCGGAAACCATAGTGTTAGTACCATGTACCTTTTCGGTACAATTATGTTGGTATCGGTTACTAACACAATAGCCATAGTGTTAGTATCCTTTACGGACTCGGTATATATATTATACAGTGTGAATTAACGTTGAAGTCGCATTGTCGTAGACTTTATAGGATGTTAGCTTCACTATTGCAGGTTTACACATTCGTCTAGGAGATTGTACCGTCCTATTATCCCACATTCTTCACCCAAAATATATAGTGGTTAAAGGGCGTAATATCGGCTCCTACTGATGAGTCGCCAGTAAGCACGAAACGAATGTGCCTGAGATTATACTTTCCGTTCATGCTGTCTTTGGCTTATCCTTCTGGTCACAACTGAACTAATTTGTTAATAGGCTTGCAACACCTAATGCATACTTGCATATATATTAGTTCTCTGCAACAAACAGTATTTAACACATTTAAAATAGTTAGTAATAAATCCGGTCGTGATGTTAACCTGATCTTTACTGATATTTTGTCCGACTTTTTGATAATACTAGTTCTCTTTCATGCTCCATCTCTCAGACGTAGGTAGATTTTATAACCTAACTTAATCTGAATTGATAGGCTTCACTGACTGCAGAAAGCATTATCGATCACTTTCTCTTTGCAGCTGAGCCCACGTCGGATTATTGAATGTGTATACATTTTTTCGTGTGCAATTTCCTGTTCCGAATAAGAAATTTTGTAATTGCTCATTTCAGATGTGTAATAATAAGCATGAATTGATATGCCCTTTTGCAGGCCAATAGTCAATTAATGAGTCGTGTCACTTTACAATATAGGTCAGGTGAATTGGTGTGCTTCATGATTACAAAGAAAACTTGGCCTTTTGCTAAGAACGATTTTTGCTCTAAACGTAGGACATTTCTGTGCCTTAGCAAACAATTTTGAAACTCCTTACCACGACAGACGATTATATGGACAAATAATAGGTCGTCTTTACTAGGCACAGTGAAATCAAGCTAAACTCATTGCCGGTAGATAGTCAAAATCTTCAGCATTATAATATGGACATTGTGTATAAAATGGACTTAGTTTGAGAGAAACTTCTTCTTTGTCATTGGTTTCAGATTGGAGTGCCTATTTGAATAAAAATTCCACACCTGCACATTATATTCATTCAGTAAGAAATTCGGCGCGTGGCATTGAAAATAAACCAGGCCACAGGAGAGTGCAAGGGATAAATCTTATAACCGATTATATACTGCCTGATGTTTCTTTGACAAGTTGCTTTATTTAATGAGAAATTGTGTTATGGCGCCGAATAAGCACATCACATCGCACTTACAAACACGAACAACGCACAAACAAACACACACACACACACACACATATATATATATATATATATATATATATATATATATATATATATATATATATATATATAGACTAGAATCAACAAACATTCAATCGGATTGACAACAAACTGAAGAGGAAAAAACAGATGCACATACGGTGACAGAAATTTCCAAACAATATGTACCGTCCTATTATCCCATATTCTTCATCCAAATATATAGTGGTTAAAGGGTGTAATACCGGCTCCTACTGATGAGTCGTCAGTAAGCACGAAACGAATATGCATGAGATTATACTTTCCGTTCATGCTGCCTTTGGTTTATCCTTCTGGTCACAACTGAACTAATTTGTTACTAGGTTCGCAACACCTAATACATACTTGAATATGAGCGTTCAACACTAAAATCCAAACTTGCGCTGTTACCAAGTGAAGAAGACAAATTTGCGAAAAAAGGTGAAACGAAAGACTACACTGGGAAAAATAACACTCGTGCACGTAACAGCGAACAATGAGCCCAGATGGTCAATTCTCAAGCCATCAATACAATAGACCAGATCTCAGACATCACTTTGCAATACAGGTAGAAGGATCTTTAAATGCAAACAAGCACACACACAGGCACACACACAGACACAAACGCATACACACTTATCGATCCAGCCAAAACAAGAAATAGAAAACCAATCATTTTTTTGCCACCCACAATTCAAATGAAAACCAAGAATGTTTATAAATGAAAGAATATATATATATATATATATATATATATATATATATATCTAAAGTGGTTAGGGCGTAATACCGGCCCCTACTGATGAGTCGCCAGTAAGCACAAAACGAATGTGCATGAGATTATACTTTCCGTTCATGCTGCCTTTGGTTTATCCTTCTAGTAAAATTTGAGCTAACACGTTTCTAGATGTGCCAAACCTAATACACAACTGCGTTCATTTTAGCTCTCCGCCACAAACATTATCCAGCTTAACAAATTGTTCATAAAAATCACACTCCAAACTAGACGGATTCGTAGGTGTTATTCAAAGAAAGAAATGATACTGAGTTACACTCTGTGGAAGGTGCCAGCTGCAAAATCATTTATTTGCGGATGAATAACCAGGAGAAATTTGCATCAGACTTTAATCGAAACTAGTGAATTTCTTCCGTGTATATGTGCCTTGGTATTTACGTGCAGTTCTGTCTGTTCGTTGTTGTATAGTGTATGTACTTGATCAAACTGTTCCCCTTCTGCTTTCAAAATTTGCAAATTTAAATTTATAGCATTACAGACTGAACCTGAGTGCTGGTGCTATAGCTTTCGTCTATAAATGACTCGAGGTTTAGTTTTGGTGCGAAAGCGCTTGTAACGTCTTTTATACACAGCAAGTCAACTGAGAGAAGTCGGACTAACGCAGTCTCGACCCCCTATTTGGAAGCGGCGACCAAGTGTTTATTTGTAGTCACCGCAGAACTATGAATGTTATAGTTATGTAACTAAATGCGTTTTTACGTTATGCTAGAGTACTGCTGTCCACCCAATATACACCTACATACATGCACACAACATATATATATATATATATATATATATATATATATATATTCTGTGTAATATTTAAAGGCAATAGACGTTATAGAGATTATTAAAGAGCAAAATCGTCCTTTTACTCTTAAAGAATAAAACACATATGGCAACCGATTGTGTGAGTGCCAAAATCCTGGAACGGTCTAAGTTCTTCAAACAGTGTTTTAAATGCGATTTAGTGCCTAAAAGATTCCTTAAATAGTGCAGAAGAATTAGCCAGAAATCGACCAATTAATTTTTAAGCCGCAAGTTATATGATGCCATTGAGAACAAGCAATCTAACTCGCAAGATCCTGAGGGTATTACTCAATAAATCAGGTATCAACTGGCAATCATTTAAAAAAATTTTGCAATTTTGCTATAAATAGCATTTCCGTTATATATACATATTTCAATATAAACGAATTAATTTCTGGACAATAAGTGAGGAGTTCCCAACGAAGACGAAACCAATCCGCTGGATGGGTTTCCTTTTCTACATTATACAATGCTTAATTTATACTGCCAAATGTATGTATATTATATATATATATATATATTATATATATATATATATATATATATATACATTAATTAATATACATTAATTTGTTACTAGGTGCGCAACACCTAATACATACTTGCATATTAGTTCTCCGCCACAAACAATATCTAACTGTTATATATTTAATTGAATGATGTCATGCTTACCGTGAAATGTGTACCTACGACATAGACGAAATTCCGTCCCTTATGCGCCTAACCTGAACATTCATATCACGCATAACAAAGACTGTTTTTGAATTTACAGAAGTCGGACTATGAGGAAGAGTCAGCTGTAGGCTGAAGAATCGGCTTATTGTGGTGAAACATGCGTTGACCTCTACACTTGTAATTTGTTCAATTCTACTGTCAACGCAGTTTTCGTTTAAGTCTCTAATAGCCAGTTTTTTTTTACTACGAATGAGCTTATGATGCTTTTTCGTTAGTGAATAATGAAGATGAGCTACAGATAGCTATTATTTGTACTTTGTTCAGTTCGGTTTGACGTTGGTTAACTGTCAAACGGCATGTGAACACAATGTTAATCGCAAGTGTAAGATAATGCTTAATTGCGCCCTACTTTCTAGTCATCGACGAATTAGTCTACTCAGGATCCCTCGTATCATCGGGTTGAGCTGATTCTGCCGAGATTTTCAGTCTTATAAGCCTGGTTGCAGCTGCGTTTGACAAGTTTTGTGCACTTCTCGGGAACCTTTCAATTATTTCACGAAGTATTATCTTCGAGATATTTAGGACAAGTTTTTTGTTAATCCTTTTTTGTGTAATTGAGACACTAAAGGCGACCGCGGCCTTGAACATTTTCGGCCTGAAGAATTGCAGAACTTAGATGTTCGTACCGTCAGTTCTATCATGATCTTTACCGGTACAAAGTATTTACTCTGGTCAATAGCTCCCATTATTCGATGCACTAACATGCAATTCTTCTCGGTAAGTTAAGTGGTGTGCAACTAACAGCACTTCCTTCGTATAATCGATGCACTTGTCTCGCCCTTATATACTGAGTAGACAGTTTCATACTTTGGTGGTTCTCAATTGTTTCTTTAGTTCTAGGTCATTTTTAATTGCGCGTCAGAAAGCATCAATGAGGAGCAACATTTAATGGTCGATTAATTTCACACAGCTGCTCTGGTGTTCTAACACCGTCGAATTTGTATAATAAACACCAATTACGGTGGTTTGGGGCACTGGCTCAGAATGGCACCTGCACAACCTGCTTGCTAGACCACTGAGGAAAATCCGTCTAATGGCTGAAGACACAGTAAAATGTAAACGAAACATCTCGTAGACTTAAATTTTTTTGCGGTATCTCTCACTTGATTAAAACGTAGCGTACACTCAAACATTGGAATGGGCGAATGTATGTGGAAATCTGACAGTAAGTCGTGTTCTGTTGAGAGGCCTGTTTAACTCTACCTTTTTGACACAATTTCTTCAGAAATCATCTATAGAAGTGCATAGGTCATCGTTTATGTAGGCGTATTTTGATTTGCAGTTAAATATCTTATTCTGTTGCATTGTAATCTGATTATATATGGCTTATGAAGCGAAATAGTGAAAACTGCAAGTAAACCGTATTGTCGATGTCTCTTTTCCTTACAGCATACCTGATCATTATAGTGTTGTGTAGAGGTCTATGTTGCCTCATTCATGCGTGCTATCTAGGTAAACATCCTCATCTGAATTAGATCTATCATAAATCACTCTCCTTGAATATCGTTTGTTTAAATTATTCTTTGTCATTATTATTTTTTTATTTGTTTCTCATAATTATATGGCGTTGATACATTAGTCACTTATGAATTTGTATTGCTGTCGGTAATGACGATGATGATGATTGTTGACTTCACCTATATTGGTTGGGTTCTTTATGCGGATTCCCTCAGAAATTATTTTAAGTGTGTCGTCCAGCTGAAAATTAATTAGCTCTTACTCCGTAGTCAAAATGTTCAATTGTGCAGACAAGACTCTTACCAAGCTTACCATTTCGTCAGAAGCCAGTGTTCAACTCAATAAATTTGTTTTATTTTTAATAAATTATTTATTGCAGATTACTCGTATAAAGCGCGTCCATTTAGTAAAATAAAATATAAATATTTGTTATTTTATGTTCACTTCTGCGGTTCGGAGGCGGCTTCCATTATTGTGCCAGCTGCTGAATCTTCATTCGTGCACTCTTGCGAGGACTTTCTGTTATATTCATGTCCGCCCTAGGTAAGACACTTGGAGCGTTCTCGGCCTCAAAGGTGGCTATTGCTACATCTTCCTCCTCCTCCCTCATGTTTCGGCCTTGACACTGTTCCTAAACGATCAAGTGCAACAGATCTTGGTCCTTCGAGCATGGTAACTGAATATCCGCTACAGTGCAGCGCTATTGGGATCCAATGGAATGCGAGATCACCTGGAAATCTAATATTCCCCGCATAAACCATGGTTGTTGGAGTGAATCCTGTTACTGTTGATACTGTAAATCGCATGGCCCGCTTGACCAAATGTAATTTTTTTATCTAGGATCTCGGGGTCTCGTGGCACCAACATCGCAATACCTCTCATCTCCCGATGTGCTTGCTCAACCGTCGCGTTGGTCTGTAGGTGGTAAGTTGCTGCGCGGGAATGTTTTATGCCGAGGTCCCTGCACCACTTATGAAATTCTCGCGACTCGAATTGTGCACCCTGGTTGGTAAGATTAACTTGTGGTGCACAAAATCGACTCAGCTATCGTTCTCCTAAGCACTTTATAATCTTCTCTGTTGTGATTTTCATCAGTGGTACTAACCCGATTCATCGGATAAAATTATCGCCCATGCAAAACGCATAGGCTACCTCGCCACGAGCCACCGGCGGTGGACCTACCAGGTCAATATGCAGAAACTGGTTCCGTGCAGTGGCATTAAAAATAATTGTAGTGAACTTTTCTCTTTTTCGTGGTTTACAACTCTAAAAATGGCTACGAATTTCTTTGGACATACCAAACCAGTAAAACTGCAAATGCAATGTATGAATGAGGCGCCTGTCGCCGGGATTTCCCATTGTTTCATTCAAAAAGTTCATCAATTCTGTTGGTATAGACTCCGACACAAAACATTGCACTGTTTGTCTTTATTTTTGCATAAATAGGCCGTTTTTCAGGCTCAACGCTTCATATTGTGCGGACACCACTGTGTCGTTTCCTAACTGATTAACGATTTCCTGGCATGTGACATCATTTCCCTGTTCTTCGGAGGCTTTGATAAGTGGCAAAACTCGCACAACGGAAACTCTGCTTGGCGCATCGGCTAGCGCATTCTTGATACCGGCTCTATGATGAATTGCTAAATCGTACTCCTCGAGCTCTTCAATGGCTCTGACTACACTTATCTTCTCAATATCCAGTGATCATCAATGCACTAGTGCTTCATGATCGGTAAAGTCGTCTATATGTCCACCGATGACAAAATACATGAACTTCCGTAGTGTCTATTGTACAGCCATTAATTTCTTCTGTGATTGTTTAGTTTTGCTCCACCTCGGTGGGTGTGCGACTTAGATTTGGCGACGGACGTCCGTCCACTTACAACACTGTTCCTATGTGAATATCTGACGCGTCTGTACCAATTGACATACTACCTACGAGGAAACTCAAAATAGTTGCGTCTACTAATTTTGGTTTATATAGGATAATTGCTACTTGAGCCTCCTCGGCTGAACGAAAAAGTATCATGGCACTAGTTAAATTAGACAATGGTTTTTGCGTATCCGCCATTCCTACGAGATATGGTCTATAGAAATTCATTATACTAATAAACCGGCGCAATTTTTTTCTAGTATTGCGCACTAGACAGTTCTTGATAGGCTTTAAATTCGAATCTAATAGAATACATCTCTCCACTGAGACTGTGTGACCCACGAATCGCACATGCCGACATATCTAAAGTGTTATGGATTAAAATGTAATCGCTATTCTACAAGTTTGGCCAACATATTCTGCAGACGAATACGTAATCGGTGTTCAATAGTGACCCATATGATAAACTCGTGAACGTAATCTGTTGTATGGGGTAAGTCTGACGCGAAATTGTCCATCATTCTTTGGAACACTTTCTGTGCCTTCTTCAGACCAAATGGTACTCGAGTGAATTGGACTTGATCTTGCGTTACCTGCACTGCTAGCTGCCACCGGTCTTCAGGCCGAACGCCAATTTTCCAAACCCCTTGTTTAAGGTTAAGCACGGTAAACCATTTGCCTACCGATAGCTGTACGAACGGATCACGCAGAGCTGGTATTGGATACGGGTCAGGTTTAGTCACCGAGTTTAATTGACGGAAATCAGCCACCGATGGGAGCGAACCATCCTTTTTCGTAACGTAAACCATGGAAGCTCGAAAAAGGATGGGGATGGTTCATGAACGCCGGCCTCTATAATCTCTTGTGTTGCCCGAGTCGCTGCTGCTAGTTGTTTTTGTAGGAGCACCATATACTTATGGTGGGTCGTAACCTTCATTTAAATCTAGTCATAGTTTAAAGCGATCGACCGTTCGTCCTGGACATTCGCTGCAAGCATGAAGTTAGAATATAGTATTGTATTAGCTTTGATATTCTTTCCACCACCCTGGCAGACAACTGGTTTCCTCCTGCACCTTAGTACTGCATATTGACTTCATGGAATTCGTGATTTTCGGCCTCGAGAGGCATATATGTTTATTTTGACAATCGATCGTCTTAATCCATTTTCTAATGAAATTAAATCCAAATAAGTGCATTTGAGTATTCTCTACAACAAAAGACATAGCAGATATCTTAATTTATTAATAATTTAACGTCCCATTCGTCCGCAGTAACCATCGACGCGCCCGATGCCTGATACATATTTCCTCACTTAGGTTTTATGTTGTTTAAAGGCAAACTCATTGATGGTACCGACACACCAGCTCCCGTATCCATTTGCATTATTGCTGCCTGTCAGAGGAAGAGCTCAAAAATTTAACGTTAATAAAAATCCTTACATGTGACAACGTTTACCATTCTATTTTTTTCTTCGAAAGCCATCTGATTCTGAACATAGTTAAGGTGCTCTGCTACTTTTCGCTCTATACAGAAATCTGAGCATCCAAAGGATTTATCTTTTGGGCATGATCCCGATTATCATTATTGGTGAGATGGTGGACCCTAATTACACATGGATTTGGACATTCTCTAGGATAACTATACTGATTTTGCTGTCCCTTATGCGATATATTCTTCGCAGCAGCTGTCTTGATATATTGACTTTGCTTCTAGGCCACTGGCTGCCGCTGTTCGTCACGGACTCTCTGATTATGTCGCGAAGAATTATAGTAAGGCTTTTCGCTCCTCCCAAAAGTTACGGAACCCATACAAGGAGTCGCAGCTGCCAATTTGTTGGTCATCATGGACGAGCTTTGAAGAGCCTGAGTTCTTTCTTCCAGGCCTCCCTGGGTGCTCGATATTGCGCCATATCTGTTAGGATCGCGCAGCATAAACATAATGGCCTCATGCGGTTGCATCCCGGACAAAGAATAAGTTATCTTTGACATCCACTGCATGATGCGTACTGTAGTATCAAGGGGCATCTCACCCGGTAGCGGTTTGAGTCTATACGATTATGAAAACATCTCCTGGGGTCTGGTTTATAAGTTATCCAACAGTAGTCTTTTATATTCACGTTAGTCAGGTCGACAGGCAATTATAATTGGACTGCAACTGTGTTATAAACTAATTTCTGAACAATCACGCCCAAAATAGGTGTTTCTAATGAAACTTTTTGCCCTCGAACTGAGTCTTCAAATTTCTTGAACCAAAACTGTGGCCTTTCCACATCCCTGGGTGCAAGCATAGGCATAAATTCTGATGATGGTCGGAAAAATCTAGTGGATTCGGATGAAAACCACTTCTTAGGCTCGATAGTTATTTTTAACTTTACCTATATTGGTCGGGTCCTTTATGCAAATTACCTCAGAATTAATTGTATGCTTGTTGTCCAGCCGAGAATTAATTATCTCTAACACCGCAGTCAAAGTGTTTATTTGTGCAGACAATACTCTTACCAAGTTTTCCAATACATCAGAAGCCATTATTCAACTCAAAACAATTGCTTTATTTTTAATCATTTATTTATAATAGTTTGCTCTATAGAGCGCATCCGTTTAGTAAAACAAAATAAAAATATTTATAACTTTATATTCACTTCTACGACTCAAAGTCTGCTTCCATCATTGTGCTGATTGCTTCATCCTAATTCGTGCACTTCTGAGAGGACTTTCCGTTGTATTCACTTCAGACCTTGATAGGACAATTGGAACGTTCTCGGCCTCGAAAGCGGCTATTGCTACAATGATGATGATGATGATGATGATGATGATGATGATGATGATGATGATGTGGATGATGATGAAGATGGTGGTGGTGGTGGTGGTGATGATGATAGAGACAAGTTAACGAATAAGTTGGCGTTGGAGCATTTTACTTGTCACAGCTAGTTTATTCTACGTGCGTTAGCGCAAGTCACTTCTTAAATTCAATTGGAGTTCTTTTTGTAATTTTTGTTTCTTATTGTAGGCCGCTATAACTTTAATAGGTATATTATATATGTTTTTACGTCTCGTTAATGAGAGTCTTTGGAGAGATTCTCTTTTATTATGCTTGAAAATACTATTTTGCAGGTAATAGCGGCGGTTCAATTATTTATTGCTCTTTCTCGCCCTCTTTTCCTCTCTTACCTTTTTCTGTTTCTAATACACGAAGTGTACACAAGAAAACTTTGTATAGGCACTGGTTGGATATGGAGTAAGGGTGGACGATTTAAAGACTCAAGAGGGCGCATAGCTAAAGTTTCTCTTAAATATGATGCAAAAGTACCGGAAAATGCCTTGCTAGGATGTATTGTTACATGATTTAACTTCTTCTTCTTCTACGCAAAAGTTATATTCCGTGGAAATGAAATAAATGCCAACCCCATGCATTCTCACTAGTCACACTGCGGAGTGAATTGTCGGTAGAATACACGAAATGGCGTGTTTCAATCATCCTGAGTTACTTTCCGAGAACATTAGAACACTGAACAACGGGGGATTAAAGGAGGGTATTAATACGAGAATTCATTCTCATGTATAGTAACCTAGCACAAATTTTATTTCAGTAAAATGCCGATTGCGACATGTTTTTCGCTTTTAATTCAATTACAGCTTATAATTTTTTTTTTTTTTTAAAAAATTTCTGATATGCAGCAACCTGCAATGCATTCCGAGGACAATCGATTAAATAAACAATCAATTTGTGTTAGACCGGCTAAAAGTCGTGACGATGAATCACACGAACCTGCGAGAAACTCTGTGGTTGCTGAGCTGAAGCTTGTCAATTCGGCACCGTTTAGAGCAGAATCGGATTTTCCAGCTAAACGTGTAGAACCAGTGTTTGACCAAGAAGTTTGCAAAACTAAAAATGATGCGTCAATGTGCATTAGTGACATTTTGGCAAATTCTAACCTAAATTCTGTCCAAGACGCTGTTTTAATGGGTTATTCCCGACGAATTGATTTAACAAAATCGAAAACCCGATTAAGAAAAACCTACTCTTATACAGCCGATGAATTTGTTTCCGTTGGAGTAAACCACCTATTAAAGAAGAACATCTACGATAGATTGTTTGTATTGGCTTTAAAAAGGTGGACCAGCCAATCTGCCGTTGCTTGCTGCTTTCAAGCTCCGTCTTCTTGTTGGCTTGATTCTGTCAAATTGTTGCCGTTTAACAAAGCTACTCGTTTATGTAGCAGTAGTATATCTGCTTTGAATACAGCCATCGATTCTGGCAATGAAAGCGATGACATTAAACGTTCACTGTTAAAAAGATTGGCTTCAGATGTGTCAAACGTTGGTCAAACGTCTAATTGTATTTCCTATTTTCAAGACGCCAAAATCCAACCTACAGGCACTTTGACCTCTACTAAAAATGATGGATCGTCGAAAAGAGTTCCTGCCGTTATCAACAACAAGGTCGATACTATTGTTGAAACTGCCTTCCAGAAGCATATTGATCTCAAGTATTTATGTAACGTTGCGTCCACTGCTACTGACATGAATCATATCGTAGGGGTTGGGCTAACTTCGACTATTCCCGAACGAAGCTGTTACCGGCGAAGCACATTAAGTTCAAGTGAAGATCACATGTTTGCTCACATGGGCACCGATTTGATTGTAAGGCCATCTTCTTTGATTACTGCTGGCAACAAAAACACAACTATTCTTCCAACAAACATAAATGCCGCCAATACCGATAAACTAAATCATACACTGTCGACCAGCACAATTATGAATAACAGAGCATTTGATAGCAACGGGTAAGTCACTTCATATGATATGTCATTTTTACATTTTAGATTTGTATGCATCACTTCCTAATGCCAAATAAAGCCTTTGAAAATCAATGCCTCTTATAAAATTCATTGATAATTATATTATTGTATAATTTACATAATTCGTTATATCACAAAAATTTTGACTTTATATTATGTTAATTATTGCTATTTATACTGCTCATGTGCAATTCTTTTCGTTTAATAAATAACGAAGTTAGATAGGTAACAAACTTGCCAAATTACTATTTAACAATAATTGATTGCGCGGGTGGTAAGTAACAATGCTTTAAATCAAGTTTGCGAGCTTGAAGTAAGCACCAACCCCATTGTATTTAACCAGTCTACGAACAACATAACAAAACTACCGCCAGCTGGGTTGCAGCTGGCGGGATCATGCAAAAAGGATAAATCCTTTGGTAGCTCAGATTTATAGATCGAGAGAAGAAGACCAGCAGAGAACCCTAAAAATTGTTTAGAATCAGATTGCCTTCGAAGAAAAATAATTATTCGAAACGTTGCCACATGTAAGGATTGTTATTTTAGTTAGTTAATTTTTTAGAACTCTTCAACGGACAGCCAGGAATAATGCTATTGGATACTGGAGCTGATGTATCGGTATTAAAGCCTACGAGAGCATCGGGTGCGTCGATGGTATGCGTGGGCGAATGTAACACGAAATTAGTAATAAATGAAAACATATAGCATATGTCTTTGATTGTAGCGAATACTTAAACGCCATTATTTGGACCTGGTTTTATTAGAAAATGGGTTAATATTATCGATTGTCAAACTGAACATATATATATATATATATATATAACTCTCCAGGTCGGAAAGCACGAATTTCATACAATCGATATGTACCCCTAATGTGCAGGAGGACACTAGTTGTCTGCCCGGTTGTTGGAATGGGTTTTACACAATTAAACACTATATTCCAACTTCCTATTTGCAGCGAATTTCCAGAGCCGACGGTTGATCGCTTTAAAATATGGCTACAATTAAATGAAGGCTACGAACCACCAAAAGTACATGTTCACTCTCCAAAGAAATCGGCAGCAGCGACTAGGCCAACGCAATAGATGATATAGGCCGGCGTTCTTGAACCATCATCATCTGCTTTTCGAACTGCCTTAGTTTACGTTACGAAAAAGGATGGTTTAATCCAACCGGCGTTGATTTCTGGCAGTTAAACTCTGACTAAATATGACCGGTATCCCATACAGGCTTTACGTGAAACGTTCCTACAGCTGGTGGGAAACAAATGGCTTGACGTAGTTGACCTTAACCGGGGATTTTGGCGAATTGACAATCGGCCACGAAGACCGCTGTAAGTTAGTTTTGCAGGTACCCCAAGGTCATTTCCAATTCATTCGTGTAACATTTGATTTTAAGAACGCACTGAATGCTTTTCAAAGAATGATGGACTATATCGTGTCCGACTTACCCTGTACAACAGATTACTTTGAGGAAATTACCATATAAGTCACTACTGAACACCAATTACGTATTAGGCTGCAGAAGATGTTGTCCGAAGCCGTAAAATGACGAATAAATATTAGTCCGGAAAAAGTTCAGATATGTTGGCAAGTGCGGTTCCTGGGTCAGTCAGTCTCAGCGGAGGGATATGTGCCATTAGATTCGAATGCACAACTTATCAAGGACTATCCGGTGCCTACTCGTAGAACACAATTTCAATGGACCATTTCTAGCAGGGGTGTCGGTTACGCAACAACTCTTCTCTTAGTTAACTCGTACCACAATACCATCTAGTTGGAAGGAGGCCGTACAGTGGGCACGAAGAACGTTTAGTAATTTTTCCATCGGTAGACGTTTGGACGTCCTTACAGACCAAAAATTACTATTACACTGGAGGACACTGGGTATTGAGAAGGAACGAGTACACGTGATATTGAAGGGCGCAAGTAATACGATTTCGAGAATGCAGCAGCCGATGCACTCAGCAGAATTCCAGCTGTGCGAGTTTCGCCACTTATCAAAGTCTGGAGAACAGGGAAATGATGCCACATGCCAAGAAATAGTCAATCAGTTAAAAAAAACAGCACGGTGGTGGCCGTACCATATTGAGCGTTGGGCCTGAAAATCGGCCTATTGGTGTGAAAAGAAGGACAAACAGGGAAATGGTTTGTGCCGGAGTCTAAATGAAAAGAATTGATGGCATTCTGGCATGAAACTTTGGGACATACCGGACGATTCATTGCGACATTTAAGTCGCGATTGCATGGGCCTGGCATGCCCAAAGAAATTCATAGCTATTTTCAACAGTGCACTACATTTCAGCGTTTTAAGCCAAAAAAATAATAAAAGGTCACTGCGATTGCTTACCATGGTAGATAAGTTAACCCGATGGGTCGCGTTTGTAGCACTGAATAAACTCACAACTGAGAAGATTATAAAGTGCTTAAAAGAGCGATGGCTCAGTCGATTTGTTGCACAGTTTGAGTCGCGAGAATATAATAAGTGGTGCAGAGACCTTGGCATAAAACATTCCCGTGAAGCAACTTACCACCCGCAGACCAACGCGATCGCTGAGCGAGCGCGCCGTACGATGAAAGAAGTATTGTTATCTTGGTGCCACGAGAGCCCGGGATCTTGGAGACACAAATTACATTTGATCATGCGGGCCAAACGATTTACAGTATTGACAGCTACAGAACTTGCTTCGACTACCATGGTCTATAGAGGATATATTAGAATGCCAGGTTAACCCCTAATTCTAGGATCCCGTGAGCGATGCACCATAGTGGATATTCAGGAGCGTCTAAAACAGTTAACTGCGACATGCCTATTCAAGATGACATACACGCAAACGCCTAAGGTTTGGCGATTATGTCATAGTCGCGTAAGTCGAGCCCATGGCACTGCAGGCTGTTATTGATTGCCAGTATTAATAAAGATTTTATTAATAAATATTTGTATTATTGTATTACTAAATAGATTCGTTTTGTACGAGCAAAATCACATAAATATTTGATTAAAGATAATGCATTTGTGTTGAGTTAACTAATATGGCTACTGACGGATTGGAAAACATAGTAGGAGTATTAACTGCACAAATGACAAATTTGATTGCGGAGATAGAAATAAATAAGTCTCGGCTGGATGACACACTAATAATTAATTCCGAGGGAATCCGCATAAACGACCCAACAAATATAGGTGAAATCAACAGAAAGTATAACCAAGAAACATTAGTTTGTGTATAACTGAAAATTGTGTATAGTTTACGACAGGATGTCTCAGTTTTTAGAGCAACATATTTCGAAGCAGTCGTGCCAAGCTTAGAGCCCTGTCTGCGGCAGTACATAATAAGATCCAAATAAGGACGAAACCGGTCTATTGGATGAATTGCCTTTTCTAAACTATACAATGCTTAGTTTTTACTGACAAATATTTGTACACAACTGTGCGGGTGGTTATATCAAAATCGCAAATTTGCTTATACCAATTGTTGTAACTGCCCGCGCAACCAATGTTCCTTTAATTAAGCAAAAACTATGATTTGCCAATTATCTTAGATCTGATACTGCAAAGAGCAAATTGAATGAAAATACAGTCTTTAGAAGTATTTTACTAAAAGTTAGTCAAAACCTCAAAAATAATGCAGACTGGCAGATGGAATCGAATCTGCTTCACCAACTGGTACAAGCATGAATGCAGTTAAATACTGTTTGTTGCAGATTACTAATATATATGCACGTATGTATTAGGTATTGCGAACCTAGTAACAAATTAGTTCCATTGTGACCAGAAGGATAAAACAAAGACAACATGAACGGAAAGTATAATCTCATGCAAATTCGTTTCGTGCTTACTGGAGACTCATCAGTAGGAGCCGGTATTACGCCCTTTAAACAGTTTATATTTGGTTATATATATATATACTTTCGGTTCATGCTGTCTTTTGCTAATCCTTCTGGCCATTTTGGAACTAATTTGTTACTATAACTGCAATACCTGATACATAATTAATAATGATGATGTTTGTGGAAACTATTTTTACTTCGATTTGTTGCCATGCTGGACGAATGTTTGTTGATGATGTTCCAACTATTGGTCGGATACGGCTGGATACTAGCCTATCAACTATATCATCATCAAATTAAGTGTAATAGCTAACGAAATAATGTATATTCATGACAGTTTTACTTTACTTTACTTTACTGCGACTGACTCCTTTTGGAGGATAAGCCGACTCCATTTTCATGTAGTTTCTTGGGAATTTGGTACAAGTGGTGTCCCCTCACCACTCGGCTTTTTGATCGAGGACGCACCTCTAGCCTTTGCATATCCAAGCGCAGTCTGCAAGGCAGCAGTAAGTTGCATGGTTGCCGGTGGCTGTTGAGAGCTCATTCGCCATTCGGAAGTACGGGGTACTGTCCAGGAGTCCATGTAATCCTGTGGCTGTTGAACCCTTTTGTGGCGGGGAACACACGCCGAGTCATGGTGCCGTCGTCGGGCTCATGTGGTATTTTATAGGAGATCCGATTGCCGGTCGGAAATCCACCACGCCCTGGTGACACCACCGCCATAGCCCCGTTAGCCCATGTACGATCGGCCATCGAGACATGGTTGACACCGTCGTACCACGTTGAGGAGGGGATAAAATATGTCCCCTTGATCGGTTTTCTGAACACTTTGTGCAATGCTTAGTGTTCTAAACAAGATGGCATCAGCTTTGAAATTTTTTTAATTTTAGATATATGAGCCATATTAACATCGCACTATATGTACAAACAGTATAGATCGCTCTTTTCGTTTTTGAATTTCTGTCACGTGTTAATGATGATAATGATGTTGTTTGCGCAACTATTTCTACTTCGAATTGTCGCCAGTCCGAATGAATGTTTCCTGATGCTGGTCCAACTAATGATCGGATATGGCTGGATACTAGTCTATTATTTGTATTATCGTCCAATTAAAATTAATTGTCAACGAAACAATTAATGTTCGCAACAGCATCCATATAACAGATTAAATGTGTCCTCTTGATCGGTGTGCTGAACACTTTGTGCAATGCTTAATGTTCTAAACAAGTTGGAATCAGCATCAAATGATTACACCCTCTTTGAAATACTTTTTTTTTATTTCAGATATATGAGCCTTGTTAACAAAGCACGGTGTATTGATTGTAATATTAATCGCTCACCTGTGTGTGCAATTGTGCGGGCTTTTAATTATGTTTTAATGTCTTATGTGCTGCTGCTTCTACTTTAGTTTGCTGCCAGCCCGGATGAATGTTTGTCGATGTTAGTTCATTGGATGGCGCGGGTGGCTTGGATATTGGATTATTTTGTTTGTTTTTGTGATTCGGGGCCAGGCTTGTACAATATTATTGTTTTAGAACATTCCAGTAAAGAGGCTCAGTGTTTGTTCTGCATGGAAGAGCTGAGAAACTTGCAAAGCTAGCTCTGTCTTGTTTCGAAAATACGCTCCAGAATTGTTTAATTTCCCGAAGTGCCAGGTCCTTATTTAATCAATTTTGCTTGAATGTGTGCAAAAAATCAATGATGGCGAGGATGATGTTAACAATTCTTTAAATGAAGTTTGTGAGATTGAAGTTAACACCAGTTTCATTGAATTTAATCAGTCGTCGGTTGTTTTGCTATGTTGTTTGACGACTGGTTAAATGAAATGGGATTGGTGTTTACTTCAAGCTCGGAAACTTGATTTCCAGATTTCGCAAATTCATTTTGTCAATTCTTTTTTCTACTGGATGAATTGCCTTATCTACATTATACAATTATTAGTTTATACTGACACATGTACGTAATGTGTCAGGTGTTTATATCAAAATCGCAACCTTGATTAAGGTAATTGTTATCACCGCCCGCGCAAACAATGTTCATTTAATTATATAAATGTTCATTTTAATACCACTTCCCCATGTAATGTGGTGTCTGTTAAGTAATGACAGATTGTGGATGGTTAGTTAGAACTTTGGGTATAAATGGATGCCATATGAGCTCCACATAAAGGAAAATTAGACTAACCGAGTTACACTATTTATTATATAACTAAAAATTGTGTTTAGTGTACGGCTCGGTGTCACCGTGATTAGAGCACGAGATTCCGAAGCCCAAGTTAGAGCCCTCTCCGCGGCAAATTCTGGCCAGTACGTGATGAGCTCCCATTAAAGACGAAATCGGTCACTGGATGAATTGTCTTTTCTACACAATAAAATTCTCTGTTTATACTGAAAAATCTATGCAATCAATGGATCAGGCGTTTATAGCGTGATAGAAACCTTGATTAATAGTAATAGATGATCTGTTTGTGCAATTTATGTCACTGTTAATGATAATATTGTTATTGATGAATTTTTCCTTGCAATCTTTCTCACTGCTTAGTTATATATGCCATATATATATATATATATATATATATATATATATATATATTACTTTACTTTACTGCGGCTGGCTCCTTTTAGAGGATAAGCCAGCTCCATTGATATCCCGGATTAAACCTCACCATGCCGGGCGGTTGGCAGCCATTTCGGAACATAAAGAGGGCCAATGACGCTCCCAGTGACGCGGACCATAAACATTACGTAAACCTAGGAGTTCCATGTCCGATTTGATTGTTGCAAGCCATGTCTTCAGTTGCCCACCTCGGCGGCGGCGCCAGTTTGCACATTGACCTGGGTTCATTACCTGCCGTACCAGTTCGTCTTCGGGTTTGCGTAGTACGTGCCCGAACCATTGAAGTCGACGATGTTGGATCCAGACGGATAGTTGCATGATGTCCCCGCATTGGTGACGAACAGATGCGTTCGACACCCGGTCCATCCATTTTGTCTTTGTGATGTACCTAAGGCACCAATGGTCGAATACTTCAAGCTTTTTGGAGTCCTCAGAACGTAATGGCCAAGTCTCACAGCCATACAGTAGCACAGAGCGAACAGTAGCCTGGTAGACTCGGATTTTCGTTTTGAGGCTGATTTCACTTCTTCTCCAAAGTGAGTTCTTCAATTGTAAGAAAGCAAGTCTGGCACGGTCGATGCGTGTTCGGACTTCATTCTTTGCTTGACCAGTTGGAAGTATTTTTGAGCCAAGGTACGTAAAATCGTCGACTGTTTCGATTGGGCTGTCGTACACCGTGAGCTGCTCATCAGATGAAGATACACCGATGGCGAAGGCTTTCGTTTTGTCGGCATTGATTTCCAGACCAACGGCTGATGAAAACTGGGCCACTTGATCCAAAACGGTTTGCATGCTCCCAAAGCTGTCAGCAAGGAGAACAACATCGTCTGCGTAATCAACATCCGTTAGCCATAGGTTATTTGATACTTGAACGCCTCGGAACCCAGTTAGCGCGTTGCTCAGAATCCAGTCAACCGCATAATTGAACAATATGGGTGACAAGGGACATCCTTGTCGAACCCCAGTGTGCAGACTGAATTCATCCGATTCTTCTCCGTAAACACGTACTCTGGCTTTGGTGGCTGCATAGTAGGCCTTGATCAGATTGACGAGTTTTATGGGCATACCGTCGAGCAGCATGATGTTCCATAGGGAGTCGCGATCAACAGAGTCAAAAGCAGCTCGAAAATCAATAAAACAAGCGACGGTTGGTTGTTGAAATTCGTTGCGATGTTCCAAAACTCGCCGTAATGTAAAGATCTGATCAACACAGCCTTTGCCTGGGCGGAATCCACCCTGATTGGGACGGGTACGGACATGCCGCTCATTACAGAAGCGGTTCAATAGAATCGACGCCAACAGCTTGGATGCGGTGTTGAGAAGACTGATACCACGGTAGTTTTCGCACCTTGATCTATCACCCTTTTTGGGAAACGGTAGCAGGATTGACATTCCGAAGTCTGACGGGCATGCTTCTTGTTCCCAGATAGAAGAGAACAGTCGATGGATTGATGGCAGTAGTGCGCCTATACAGGCCTTGTAGATCTCTGCAGGAATTCCATCTTCACCGGGGGATTTCTTGCTCTTCATGCGCTGGATGGTCGTAGCGATCTCAACCTCAGTTGGGGAAGAGCAGTCCACATCGTAGCTGGGTGTAGATGTTGCAGGTGGTTGCGGTGGGGAGCGGCCACTGTATGGTCGGTTCAATAACTGCGAAAAATGTTCAACCCATCTTGCGATTTTGCCATTGACATCAGAAATCAAGTCTCCTGTTGCGCTGCGTAGAATTGTCTCTGCATTGCGCTTACCGGATGCTTTACGTATAAGACGGAAGAGACCCCCGAAATCACCGACGTTTGCAGCCGATTCCATGGCGGAAGCCATTTCATCCCAGTACTGCTTACGGTCAGCCCGAGCAGACCTCGTGGTTTCACGTCTCAGGTGGCGATAATTAGGCGCGTTATTCATCCGGGCATCTCTTGCTTTTTGTGACGCCCGTATCGTGCGTTCAGAGATCCAGTCTTTATGGTGACTTTTGATGGTTCCGAGCGTTTCAAGCGCAGCTTGCTGAGTAGAGAGTTTCAAGTTATTCCATTGATGCTCCACATTGGTTTTATCTACGGCATGAGTTCCACCGTCAGCGGCAGTCAACTTTGCAGTGATTGAGGCAGATAGCGCTGTACAACGGGATGGGTCCGTTAGGGCAGCAACATTCAGGCGTTTCGTAGGTTGACGGCGCCGTCGGGACTTGAGATGGAGCCTCAATTTGGCACGTACTAGAGTGTGGTCGGACCCTCCTCGGTTGCCAGTTTCAGCTCCTCGGTATGACCTGCAATCTTCGACAGAAGACATCCAACGCGACCGTACCAGAATGTAGTCGATCTGATTGGCTGTGTGACCATCGTTTGAATACCAGGTGAGCAAATGCTTCCGAGGGTGTTGGAAACGCGTATTGGTAACGCACATATGGTTGACTTCTGCAAAGCTGATAAGTCGCTCTCCGTTCTCGCAGCGCTCACCTAGACCAAACTTTCCCAGTATGTGTCTGGTGGATGAGTCAGAAGGTCCTGTTCGTGCGTTCCAGTCACCAGCAACAAACAGTATGTCGCCTCTGGAAATTCCGTTGATGGTCTCTTGCAATTGGTCGTAGAACTCATCTTTCACATCTGAATCAGCTGCGAGGGTTGGTGCGTAGACGGCTACGACTGTGATGTTAAAAGGTTTCCCTCTCAGTCGGACCGTTGCGATCCTCGGTGATACAGGATTCCAAGCCAGCATGGCTCTCTGCGCTGTAGGACCAAGTAAAATGGCTACACCGTGTTGTCCGGACCCGTCAACTGGTCCGCTGTGATGCATCAAGTATGTTGATTCTGCCGACGGTACTTTTATCTTCGTTGATCCCGTGCCGGGCAGTCGGACTTCAGACAGGCATGCAACTTCAATCTGGTAGTCATATAAAGATTTGGCCGTGATTGCTTGGCTGCCGATATCAAGCAATGTTCGAACATTCCAACACCCGAAATAAATAGGTGTTTTCGCGCTGATAAAACCAGATAGCTTTTCACTTGACACCCTAGCCTCTGGGGGAGCACAGGGCGCGTCGCTTGCCGGGGACGCCGTAGCATGATCGGTATTCATAGATTGTGACATTTTCATGGAGTTTCTTGGGAATTTGGTACAAGTGGTGTCCCCTCACCACTCGGCTTATTACTACTACCACCACTGCCCATTCTACTACTACTACAACAGCAATAACAACTACTACCACTAACACTACTAGTATTACTACTACTATCGTTACTACATCTAGTAATATTATTGTAAATTATTATTATTATTATTATTATTAAATTAGTGGTACCTCGAGATACAAGCAGTCTAACATACGAGTTTTTTGAGATACGAGCCGTGTTTCCGGAGAGTCCTGCTAGTTGGCGCGCAGGGTCGAGCATCATCCGAGAGAATCTCTCGCTCAATCGCACGTGTTACCCGCTTGAATCAAAGTGTATCTTGGACGCTGTACTCTTTTTTGCGTGATTACTGAACTTTTTTGCTTGTTATCATAGGGCAGAAGAAAATGATTACTAAGGACAATGGTGACAGGAAGAAGAGGATGATGTCGATAGAACTAAAGCAAGAAATAATAGAAAAAACTTGAGCGTGGCGTACGAGTGATTGAACTTTTAAAGTTAAGTGCATTGTTTTAAGATTTTTCTTTCATTTGTAATAAGGAATGTGTAGTTCTAGTTTTAAAGTTACAAAAATAATTTTTAAGTTCTAAAAATGCTCCGTTTATGTACGTGTCTAGAGTGTCCTCATCCCTTCCCCCCTCCCTCCTCCTTGCCGTTCACCTTCGTTAGCCGCACACGTCTGTCTCCAAAGTAAGACTATTATGATAAACAACTCTTTTATTTCTTTATTTTATATTTTGTTATGCATTTGTTAAATATGTTTGTTTGTTATTTAAAAACATATCTTTATTCATAATTTACAATAGGTTTGGGATTTTTCATAGGTCCTGAACAGATTAAATCGAATTCAATTATTTTAAATGGGAGAAATTCGTTTGAGATAGGAGCCGATTGACTTGCGAGCTCTGTTATGGAACGAATTAAACTCGAATCTCGAGGTACCATTGTATTATTATTATTATTATTGAAATTATTACTAAAATCAATATTATTTTATAATTTCTTTATTTCTATCACATAAATATCAAATTGAAAACCGCTTTCAAAAATATTTTTCCGTTAAATTGTGACGAAACTGTTGAAAATTATTGTGGAAAATCGACCTTTTCGAATATCAAGTAAAATAACAGATTGAAGGCTGCCATGTAGAATTTAAAACCGACCTTGGACAAAATGAATTGGCCCTTAAACACACTAAATTATTTTTTTAATATTAAAAATTAAAGGTTAATGAGGATTAAGTTAAGGCGAAAGTTTTTTCAAAGAATTAATAAATATATCTTACGCATAGTTAGATAATGTGTGACTATACCTACCTTCCATAGTGTCGGATCCGACCTGTAGCACTCTAAGCATCTGTGTGATAAGATCGCAGCTAACTAGTTCAACTCTGTTGAAATAAAATGAAAGCGCACGGATATTTCACCAACAAATCATAAATAAAATTGAAAATTTTACCAAATTTAAAAAAGGCAATTACGTAACTTGAATATAATCAATAGTTAATAATCAGAAGAAAATTGACGTATATTGAATATATATATATGGCAAAGAGTGTAATTAGCCATCAAGATTTTTTATGCATGAAAGTCCCCAATGCCACATTTCATTTTAACAGAATTTTTAGCGCAGGCGGCATCTACATTAATCAGATGTAGAATCGTTAGCATCGCTTTCCACCTGTAGCTCAAGTTAACCATCCCGTTATGTTATAATAAGATTGACACAATTTCACTTGAAGAGTGATGCGAAATCACGTTACGATGATAATATTTGATAGAAAAAAACAAAAGTTGGTGAAAAGCTTATATAGCATTCACTCTTTGACTAAGAATCAATCCTCCGAGATGGTGGAAATCAGCGGCACACCCAACAGAGGATGTCTCAAATTTATATCAAAGTGGTATTTTAAATTCATGACCTGTTTGCTCAGTATCTATACTAATAATGAGCAGAATTACACGAGCAAAATACAATGGTGCATCACTGCCGCGAAACCATGCAAAATACATTTATTCTATCGAAAGAATTCGCTTGTCCTTAAAGAGGGATTGACTCTTTATTAGTCTTACCTTTCTTCGTTAGCTTAACAGTTATGTGAAATTAATAGCGCTTCCGCACTACCACAGTAGCAAAAAGAATGATAAATTCACACAAAACATCACAAAACGGGTAAGGTTCAGTAGCCAGTAACAAAACGGTAAGAAACCGTAAAAAATAGTTTCTATCCAGAAATCAAATGTTCTTTCTGCCACAGTAGTTGCTCTCAGCATCTGGTAGCCTCACCTCCTATTCAGCCCCCAACACGTTGTTTGTATTATAACTACAGAAAAGTTAAAATCTAGGCTACTTTTGGTTTCCTATGATTGTACCCTTTAACATCGACAATGTTTACAGGCATAAAACATAAAAGCAGGCAATGTACTGTCAGACGTCAGAACGAGATTCGATTTAATTCCGGTTATTTATAATTACAAAATGAATATTACTAGCCACTTTAACTGACAGAGATAAAAAACGCAAAATTATCTAAAGGCGGAAATACCATACAAACACGATAAAATACAACAATTAGAAATATAGTGCAATCCACATCCGAAAAAATTTTGAGTTCCAATAAATCATTAAAGCATTTACCTTAAATTATCTTTGTAGATATCAGAGTTCGCAGAGCTGCATCTAAGCGCAGTTTCCAGCAGAGCAGAAAGTCGTATAGGGCTAACATCTAAAATAAAATTAGAATATTTAGATGCTCTAAAGTCATTAAACATCGTATCAGTGGCCTTCAAACAAGAAGAGATATGTGAATGTCTTGCTTCGTCCACGGTTTCCTATTTGGAGGCAATTTTTACAAATAGAGGTTGTGCTAAATAGCAAAAACAACATCCATAATTAAAATGATTAAAAAAAAATCCTAAAGTCATATTAGGTACACACATTTTGCAATGGTTTCAATACATCCAGGGTATTTTTGGTTTAGATTTCACAGACCAATAAATGCTAAAGACATTCGTAAGTGAATATATATATATATGTATATATATATATATATATATGTTATATATATATATATATATATATATATATATATATATATATAATTAAAACCGCGTTGGATTAAACAAAACGTTGTATAAAATACTTAATATAATTATTCTAAAAGACCGGTTTCCTGTTTTGGGCAACGAAAGGTTTTTATTATTATATATATATATATATATATATATATATATATATTTGTGTGTGTGAGTGGATGAGTATGTTTGGTTCACACATTTCTGTCAGGCTCAATTTAGCTCAGAGTTTCCTTTTAATTATAAGTCGGGAATTAAAACACTAAGTATATAGTAGACGAACGTATATTAAAATTCGAATGTTACCTTTCAAACACCAATGAACATTATCTAGCATTTTAAATGAAAATAACAATTCGTTCTGCGGGTCAAAATTAGAGAGCACAATTAAAAGGTTGAACACGGTCATCACAATGTAAACACTACAGTGGGAAAAGTGGTATCAATAAGCAAAAACTCGTAACAGCCATGCACAATTACTTGATAAATAAATAAATAAAGCTACGCAAGTTCTGAATGATGATCTTGAACAAAAATAATTGTTCTGCAAAAATAAATGACTAACGAAAAGTGAACACTAGTCTTAACTTAGCTAAATTAACACGAATGACCTTTACTGTCACACTAGAAATATATTTCAATAAATGTACGAATAAAATGACTGAAAAAGGACTAATTTCGATTCTATCAGCGTACAATTACCTATAATTGGGCTGTCCAATATCATCTACCGCCAAAATATACGGTTTGAGTCTAATTTGGAGTGAACTTCGCGACGGGTTCTTGTTTTAATTTCATGGGAGTACTCTGTAATAATTCCCGTTACATTGCCTTATTTTTGTAGCTTTGATATGCACGTTCACGGAGGGCCAGACATTGTATTACGTACTCGATTGTTTGTATTTAGTGTTTCATTTGTGGTTCGGCTGTGGAATCCAAACACAGGCTCCATACGGTCAATATCTTCTGCCATATAGTTAACATTATAGTGAACGAAAAAGAATTTGGGACTTCTATTGATTATCGGATGCCGTCCGGTGTACTTTGGCTACAGAGTGGATTGTAATGTGGATTGCATGTGTCAAAATCTTCTGGGACTTAAACAGGCTAATAGTATATATATATATATATATATATATATATAAGGCATATATATGTAATGTCCATTGCCTTTGTGCAGGGTAGATAAGTGAAATCAGGCCACTGCAGACACCATCATCGATTCTCCTTCTTTTCCTTCTATTTTCGCTAATTAGTCTATAAATAACGCTCTTTTAGAGACCCAATATAGAATGGTCAAATTTATCAGATTATTGTTATCAATGTTTCAGTCTTGATATAAACACCTGGCCCATTAATTACTTACATATGTCAGTATAAACTAAGAATTGTATAGTATAGAAAAGGCAATTCAGGTGTTTATATCAAAACCGCAACCTTGATTATAATAAATGTTATCAACACCCGCGCAACCAATGTTCGTTTAAATGTAGAAGATTGCTTCTGTAGATTACCATTCATGTAATCTACATGAATGGTAATCCGAAGTACGCGATGCAATCCTACCTCTTAAGCGCCGCAAAGCCGCAGGCCCCGATGATTTACTTCCGGGATTGTTTAAGGATGGTGGCGATATACTTTCAGGAGCGTTGACCAAACTTTTTCATACTATATGGAATGAGGAAGCCGTACCACTAGACTGGAATGAGTCGACCATCATTCCCATCTTCAAAAAAGGCAATCGTAATTCGTGCGATAACCATCGTGGTATAGGTTTGACTCCAGGCGTATCAAGGTTATTTGCTTCGATTATCCTACGTCGTCTTAGTGCAACACGTGAATCCCATACAAGAGAAGAACAGACCGGATTCCGCGCAGGACGAGGTTGTATAGATAATATTTTACATTAAGGCAAGTTCCCGAACAGAGACATTTATATCACCGTCCCACAATAGTCGTCTTTCTAGACTTCAAGGATTCATTTGATTCGGTGGATCGCAATGTTTTATTCCATATCTTGTCGAAAAGCGGTGTGCCCACAAAATTTGTTAATATTATACGAGCTCTCTACACAAATACTTCTGGTCGCGTTAAGGTCTACAATGAATTAACGCATAACTTTACAACCAGCAGTGGTGTTCGTCAAGGTTGTGCACTTTCCCCATTTTTTTAAAATTTTGTAATCGATGCTATTATGAACAACACTCTCTCACAAATTCAGAACGCTGGAGTTGAAGTTCTCCCGCGAGATAAACTAGTCGATCTTGACTATGCGGACGATATCGTACTATTATTCGACAATCAGCATGCTGCCCAGACCACCTTAAATAGATTAGCAAACGTTGTTCCGTCTTTCGGTATGAAATTCGCACCCTCTAAATGTAAGATACTGTTACAGGATCACCCACCACTCACTCCAACGTTGCGACTGCAGAATGAAGATCTTGACATAGTCGACAGGTTTACATATCTTGGGAGCTCTATCAATAACGTAGGCAATATGTCCGACGAGGTGAGAATACGGATCGCGAAAGCTAGAGTAGCTTTCTCGAACCTTCGTCATTTATGGAGAAACGCGAATATTTCACTTTGCCTTAAAGGTCGTGTTTACAATGCATCTGTACGCGCAGTCTTACTATACGCTAGTGAAACTTGGCCTCTTAGAGTTGATGATCTGAGACGCTTACAGACATTCGATCATCGTTGTTTGAGAAGTATAGCACATGTTGGTTACCAACAACGAATAACTAACGTTGACATCCGTAGACGTATTTTTGGATCTGACAATAAGTGCTCGTCTTTAGAAAAACAAATAAGGCTCCATCAACTTCGTTGGCTCGGTCACGTTTTGCGTATGCCCTCATTTCGATTGCCCAATAGAGCTCTGTTCTCTCATCCAGCACCAAATTGGCGTAAGAAACAAGGTGGGCAGATTTTGACATGGCAGAAACAATTAAAGTCACTTACATCCAAATTGGGTAGTATAGGATCCACTCGTCTGCCGGGATGGGGTCCTCGTGCACATCACAGTTCTTGGTTAGAAACCCTTAGCGATATGGCAGCGAATCGAGCTCAGTGGCGATCTTGTTGCAGATGTATAGTAGAATCATTTTCGTAACTTTCTTAGGGCAGTTAGCTGCGAGGTTCGGTTTGTTTATGACGTGATAGTGAAATCCGCAAGGAAGCTGTATTGCTGATGTCGCCTTGCCCGAATGCTAACTTGGTCACAGTGGTGTTGTGAAGAGGTTTAGTTTTCCTCATTTCTGTGAGTTATCCTGATAAATTTACTCATAGTAGCAAATTATTTCTTCTCTCTCTCTCTCTCTCGTAAATCTCAATAATAATTTGTCTAAATTCACTTACATAATTTTTCACTCCTAATGGTTATATGGCAGTGAAACATTAGTCACTTGACTTTTGAGAGGCTGGACATGATGATGATGATGATGAATCTAAGTTAAGTTTTAACGTCAGCGCAATTAATATGCGAATATTAAAACAACCTGGACCAGAAGAATATACAGCACGTACGTTGTATAAATTAGAAATTGATATGTTGAGTACCATAAATCAGGATGCAGGACCCAACGCGAATTTAGGAACTGTGTGAACCATTCTTATCTACACGTTATTGGATTCGAACCTCGGGTTCCACAGCGATTTCTCATGCCGGTGCAGTAACTTGTATATTTAAATTAATCCCTGTAAACGCGGTACGCTTAAATACATCTACTAAAATAAATGCCAGACAACTTAATCAACGTTGACTTTGCCTTGGTTGGCAGACTATCTAGGAGAAGGAAAACTCCGAATAAAAACCATCACTAGGAATGGGCGACCTAGTGTTCTTTTACAGTCCAAATATAACCATGACATTCCTTCTCTATCTCATAAATCTCACTAACAATTTTTCTAAATTCACTTATATACTTTTTTCACTCATGGTTATATGGCAGTGAAACATTAGTCACTTGACTTTTCTGTGGCTGGACATGATGATGATGATGATGATGTATCTGTTTATAACATGAAAGAGTGTTTATGACGAGATGAAGTGAAGACCGCAAATAAGCTTTATTGTCGATGTTGCCTTTCCTTAAAGCAGATTAGCCACAAACGTGTCATGTAAAGAATTTTTACCACCACTCGCGCAATCAATTATTCTTTTGTTGTATTGCCTATATATTCATTTGTGGCGAATGCTGCAAACAGTTAATGTTTGTGACTGCATAGAAATTGTGCAGCCGAAATTTCCAGTCAAGTACAATTTATGCAAGACTACTAGATGTGAGAGCCGCATATCTAATTTTGCTTTCCATATATATGCAATGCGGTTTGATCCTCGCTAGTCAGTTTGCCGTCGTACTCTGATGATGATCATGGAAGGTCGAAATGCGGCAGTGTGTGCAACTTGCGGTAGTTTTGCTATGTTGTTCTACGACTGGTTAAAGACAATGGGATTGGTGTTTACTTCAAGCTCGCAAACTTGATTTAAAGAAAATGTAAAGGTTTAGTTTGTCTTACTTCTGAGTGTTATCTAGGTGAATATATACCCATTGTGATTAGATTCTCCTATTCATAAAACTAAAAATTTGTGTGACTAAGTTATTGGTTTTGTTGTTATTAAAAATCTTCTGTGTTTTCTTTAACTCTTCATATGTTTATGTGGCAGTGAAACCTTAGTTACTAATGGATTTTGAATTGTTGTGCATGATAATATATCTGCATATGCTCCCAAAGATTGCAGCAAAGACTACAGCGAGGACAATTTTTACTCTGACATAGGCTCTTTACTAAGTGTAGCAAGTAATTAAGAAATAGTCCTGTTTATTGATGACATGGGCGCTTAAGTAACAATGAATTCATTTAGGTTGCAACGATAATGAGGAACGGCTGTTGAAGAGCTGATCGGGATATAGTTTATATTTAAGAAGCACAAACCTCCGACTTATTCTGAGACATTGCGCCACATAGCGTCCTCCAGCACTCGGGCAACGGTGTACCCTAATAGATCATGCAGCAATTAGTTAAAGAGGGCGTGGTTGAATCCAGGATTGTCTGTCGTTTTGGAATGCATGTTGATTCGGACTACGCACTTATCCGTTTTATATTTGAACTCAAGATTTCCGAAAAAATGAATAACAATACACCTCAAATAGATGTTAGAAAGCTCTAAGAACCGTCCTTCCGACAAAAGCATGAAAATAATCTAAAGTCAAAGTTAACTAGTCAGAATGACGAAAAATCGAATTCACTTTGGACGAAGATAAGTTACCCTAAGCATAATACAAGTACTACTGCATGTGGCCTGTTAGTTTCTCGCAGAAATAATTATCAGTTCTCTTTAAAATCTAAAAGATACTTGTAACTATGCGCCAAATTCTAGCTGGTTCGGCTAATAATAATACACGTAGAGTTATATGATGCAAACTAAATCGTAATCAAAGTCGGTCATGAATGCCTTTGGACTGGAGAGGTCGAAGAGTTAGAATAGGCGATCGCATCAGTTAATAGCTGCAGTTTGAACAAACGTATCCACACTACAGGTCTAAGAAAACTAATTTTAGAGAAACTATAAATAACAGTAACAACCATCTAATAACCAATAAAATAAGTCGTGTTGATAGGTGGTCTGAACGCTTGGGCACCTGCGTCAGTACCGATTCCCGAAAGCCCGTCCGTATCACCAGTGTGGAATGTTAATCACGAAGAACCACCAGATTTAAAAATACGAGATGCAATTAAAACTTCACAAAGCTGCAGGCCTCGATGATTTGATTCTTAGATTATATAAGGATGGATTTAATATAGTTTCGCGAGCATAGACTAACATTTTTCGTACGAGAGGAGATTGTACCACTTGCTTGGAATGAGTGGATTATCATTCATATCTTCACGAGGCAATCGTAATTCGTGTGATAAACATCATGGCATATGATTGACTCTTGACATATCTAGGATATTTGCTTCGATTAACTTACGATTTAGCACTTCGCGGTTAATCGCAATGCTGCAAGCAATAATCATCATCAGGATGCACAGAAGTAAAAATTTCGCTAACTATTTCACTAAATATCATCATCTTCAAATTAATCATCATCATCATCATCACAGTGATACAAAAGGCAATAACTAATGATTAACTACGATGTAAAAATAATAAGCATACCAAAAAAACAAGAACATATTTTTATAAAGACAAGTCATAATTTAGACACAAATTATTAAAGCAGAATGATTTATGAGGGGTAGGATCTAGTTACTACGTGTATATTCACCTAGGTAAGACACAGAAGTGAGACAAACATCTACAGAACACCATTATGGCCATGTCTGCTTTACGGCAAGGCGAAATCGGCAATAAAGCTTCGTTGTATCATATCCTAAACATAACCAAATCACGCAACTAACTAAGCAAAGAATAGTAATAAAACTTTTCTACTAACCATTGAGCGCGACTTGATGTCATATCGCGCAGTGTTTCTAAGCAAGAACAATGATGCGCACGTGGACCCCATCGAGAAAGGCGATTAAGTCCCATACAACCAAACATGAATGTCTTTGATATGTTTTGAAAAAAATGTCTCAGCTCGCAAGTGCCAACATATCAGTTAGGTCAGTAAATAGTCTTAAAGTACTTATAGCAAAAGTTGGTAATTTAGAATCTATTTTAGAATGTGCAATAGTCCAATTGCCAGAAAAATGTCAGAACAATAATGAGTAGTTCCGGCGTGCCACAACACCGCTCGCACCGTTCCCGTCAATCATCGCAATGACCGTCTGATGCTTTACCACCATCAGGCAAAGAGCAGCGTCAGGGTCCTTCATCATATTGTCGGTAAAATGATATACACAGATGTCACCAGAAAGCAGCTGGTCGCGAAGTCAGGTAGGTGTACCCTGGCGGTCATTCCTAATAAGTGGTATATAAACCATTGTATATGATGACACAGAACTATAAATTTCTCGAGATAGTACAGTGTGTGAATTTTCACGATTGCACACAGGCAGTTTATCCAAGAATAACTTTCAGACACACAAACAGGAAAGTAAAAAAGAAGTAAGGCCGGCGCATATTACTTCTGTCTCTCAGAAAATCGCGTCGTTAATGGTTGTTACACATCCAATCTCGTGAGTCCCATTTGTGGTTGATACAGGTAGTGCAATAGCATTAGTAACGCAATGTAACTCAGTAACTTGAAGCACCGATGTACAGTTAAATGCCGACAACGGTCCGAGTATCACTAAGTATACGTAGAGTATTTCTGTGCCAGTTCAGCGTCGCGGACGTGCCAAATTGCATACCTGACTTAGCTTTTTTGACAAAGTATGGGCCGATAACTGATCAAGCCAAAGATATCTTGTTAATCACAGTTACAAATTAAAGTGTACATACCTTTGTTGATAATGAAGATCACCTGATTATCATTCAAGAGCAATGATGCGTTCAAATCAGCTAATCCACGAGTACGTGAGATCATCAACTGTTTTCCGAAGATCAAGAACATCAAAATATCTGATCCCACCAGTAGAGCTAGATTAACTACGCCGCACCATACAGCAACTAAGGGCTTGTCAGTATTTGCCAGAACTCGACACTTAGATCAGAAAATATTAAAGATTGCCAAGGCTATTTTTGATCAAATGATGGAGGGCAGTATTATTCATCCTTGTTTTAATCCAAGGACATCGCCAATTCATATGCAAGCCAAGCAAAACTTTGGTAATTGGAGATTACCCAACCCTCAACAAAGTCACAGTTCCAGATCGTTATTCAATAAATAACGCCTAATACATTAATGGTGAAAAATCACTGCGCAAATGATTTACAGTTCTTGATCTTAAGTCAACTTATCGTCAGTTTTCTCACGACGAAGAAGGCATCGTAAAAACTTCTGACATTATCGCTTATTGGTTATTTGAATTGACGCGTATGTCCCTTGGTCTGTGCAAAGCATCATAGAAATTTTATCGATTCATCAATGAAGTTATAATGAAATTTCCACGTAGCCATGATATAATCATGGTCTCCGATGAATTTAAATAGCGTTTATCAAAGAGAACCTCACTCGTATTGACCAGTCTATTCTCTTGTTAAACATGGAAATGTGCGTATTGGAACAAAAGCAAGTAAAATTCCTATAATTTAGTGCGATCCGAAGTTCTTTGTGATTGATTATAGTGTAAATTATAAACGTACCCATTGATCGATTAAAGCCGGCTTTCGTATTACTGATTCGGACACCAAATATAACGGGATGTGATAATAACCGAGAACAAGGACCATCAACATGTCAAGGGTCAACGAGTACGTCAGAGCATAAAAAGAAAAAGGCTTGAAAAGTACTACATCAGGGCATACTCAAAAAACGAGATAAAGACCGCCCACGAGTTAGATTTAAACTTCAAGTAGAAGAAATCGATTTTGGCGGCGGGTGATGTAGCACGACCGTTTGAAGGACACATCTTACTTAGGTCTTATTTAGGGACACATTATTGATGTTATCGATGATGTCTTCATTTTCGTTATTAGGTCATTTTCATAGGACAGCATTTATCGTTTGGTTTAAATCTTGTTTTACAAGTTAACTAGTTTTGACTGGGTGCGAGCATATTATAATGAACGCATCGTAATTTTTGCGGAACAAGGAACTTATATTGAAAGGAATCATTGCTTATATTTTCTAGACTGTACTATAAAGATAATAGGTCCTGTATAATATTATACAATAAAAATTTCACATTGAAACTAAAGAAGTTTATGTTGCGTCATATGAAGTGTGACGAACAAAATGAAAATACATATTGTAACAAATAATTTATTTCCATTCCTACTGCGTAATAGTATAATGAATACGTATATGACAAGTGGTTCATCGCATCATTATATTTTGAAAGACAGAAGGCCAATTTTAACAAACATTGTTATACAAGGTGGAATAAAACACCACAGAAAAAAATACAAAGATCATTATCTCGACAATTTCGTAGAATAAAATGCTGAAATCAATAAATTCAACAATATTCTTAACCAACATTCATCAACGTGCGTCTGGATCATCAAAAATATCATAGAATAGTCAAGAGCAAGAAGAAAAAATCAATATGGCCTCGTTAATGGATTGATTTAGAACATAAAGTGCTTTTCAACATCAATGATGATGAAAGTCATCGATAATTCATAATGAGGCATCTTAACTTCTTCGTAATGGGAATATATGTATCCCATTTGATGTACCACTTTCATCAATCCTTGTTGTGAAACATTGATTGCTTTTGTTGGAGACAATGTTTAAGAAGGCTAATTACATACCCTTCCCGCCAGACAATCAAAGAAACCCCGATCGTTGGCGAGACCAACAAGAGGTTTAGACAAACTAAGCATGGCTGCATAATATTAATCGCAGTCATTTAATCACACCAAATCGTACAATCATTACCCAGGCGAAGTGAAAAAGCGCAAATGCGCGGCAATCAAGAGACATAAAGGGTTCAGGGAAGAGGGCTGGTTAATTCTATATTATTGGCATAGGCTGTTATTGAGCCCACAGAGAGGGAGATTTAGATTTCCGTTTATGTATGTATGAATGTATACCATAGTCATATATAATAACGTCGTCTGAAAGATTGGCTATGCTCTACCATTCATAAGATTGAGAATTTCATTGGCTTTAAACCAACAATGATTCATAATGAAACAAGATATCCAACCGTATTTTTTTCTGTACAACTTGCTAGTTATGAATCAGTAATTCAGGATCTTCCATATAAGTACAAATCACTGAATGAGAATTCAGAATAAATTACAAACAGCTCAACAATACATCAGACTAAAGTAGTGATGCATCACTGCCGCATAGCTATGAAATTCACATTTACATATAGGCTGTAGCCCTTTGGTATTGGTGATGGATATTATAAATTTTCTTACCTTCCCTTAAACGGTCTTTAATTCAGGGTTGAAAAGCATCACTACCTCGATTATCTGATTTTGTGGCAACAAAGGTTCATTTTCTTCAGCAGCCGAAAGCTACCATTCACGTTCGACATGCTTACTCATATTATGTAACTACACAGTTAACACTAAGTGTCAATAGTTAGCCCATTTCTAGTAGAGACGGATTAATCCAATGAGGGGTTTCCTTCCTTGTTTGTTACTAATCAAGAAACATTGGTTAGAATATAACAGAAAATTATGAGTAGTTTGCAGTAGGGTGGCTCAGCGGTTAGAGCAACAGATTTCGAAGCAGACGTGCCCAGGTTTTAGCCATGTCCACGGAAAATTCTGAATAGTACGTTGAGTTCCCAATACGAACGAGGCAGTCTAATTGATAAATTGTCTCCTCTGAGTTATACGATGTTTTGCTTATAATTGCAAATTGATAATTAATGAGATTGGTGTTTATATCAAGATGGTAACCTTGATTTAAATAATTTCCATGACTACGAGCCAGAAGAATGTACATCAAGAATACCATTTTTAAGTCAAGTATACCATTTAAATTAGCTTACTTTTACTAGGTTGACGTAGCTCAAAAGCAGCTAAATCCATAAAATGAACGATGAAATCAGCCTGATCGATCAAGAAAAACCGCTTTGCAGATCTAAACGAAAAAACCAATTAAAAGAAATACGTTACTTTTAAAAGCTGCAATCAACTGTAAGTTATGGCTTGAAGAACCGTGTTACTTAGACAGGGAGCATTTTAGCTCTAACGATGAATCCAGCTAGGCGACTTTGTAGATGCACTCTTAATAATGAGAAGGCATTTTAAAGTGGAATGTTCGGCTCGCCAGAAATCGAACAGTTTAACAAATAGCCTCACCAGATGCTAAAAGAACGTAGTTCGGAATAGACCAAATAGAATAAAGCACAATTTATTTTAATTTATATATATATATATATATATATATATATATATACTCAGAAGTGTTAAATAAGAACGACACAGCTCAACTTTGCTATCTTAAGCTACTTTTATATTAGCCTGACAATATATATTATTATAAACGCGTACGCACGAGATCTCAATTGTTCTGCTAATGAGAAATGTTTTTATTTGTAAAAGGTATTATACTTGGCCTTCATCGTTAAAAAGCATTCAAACATATTATTGATTGCCGGTGAATTCAACGTCAAGTTAGATTAAGAATACGCGAGAAACGGCATTATAAGATAATCGGAATCAAAAATCGTGATGTCACCAGGCTCACAATATTTTCTCCTAGCCTTAATCCGATCATGGTAAACTCTACTCTCCAGTACCACAGACGAGATCTTACTAAAAGGTGCAATGTCGTAAAACATTTTGATGAGGAGATAAACCAAAGTACTAGGCTAAACAAAATTCAGGTAAGCAGATAATAGGTGTCATGTTTCCAGCATACGAAATTGTACTACGAGTTTTCCACAGGTTCAGTTAAATAAGTTAACCATATGTCTGGCCGCCAGAATCCTAATGAATTCTAGAACCTTACTGCGATCCGAGTTGTGTAGCAAGCCTGCACAAAATTTCCTATGCTTGTGCCGAGCCACCTTTAACAATAGACGATTGTGTAAAACGCCCACGGTGCCATAAAGATAAAGCTTGAACAAACTTCGGCATGTATTCTGAAGATAAAACCTAAGAACTTGCTTTCTATCTACACTAACATTAAAGCTTCTCAACGCACGCAATTGGCCGTGAAACTCACCATCATCGTCATGGACAGCAATAAAAAAGCATTTAATAACTGAAGTTTTACTTACGCCAAGCCATGAAAAAATGAGAAATATTTTTTAAAAACAAAATCGATAAAATAAAATGTACAGGAAGTATTATATAGGATGAAATAAAACAAAGATTGTCAGGAGAGTTAGGAAAATAACTCCACTAATAATCTACGATAATATCAGTCCTCAGCTGGATATCTGGCAGGGTCTCCAACCAAACATTCTTATGGGCACGTGTGACCCCTCGTGGTAAACAAACGGAACCTATACTGTTTGAGAATAGGTTGAGACCATTTAGACTTCAAAACCTATGACCATTTGCTTTATCGGATAAAATTACTTAAAAGACATTTGAATGTACACAACACCTACGTAAATCGTGAAAATTGGAAAAGTTTATTATAGCTTTTTAGAGTCTCATATTAAACTAAACGTTTATATTGCTTCAGATATTTATTCAGCATCCTGAAGCCGCAGAGTTAAAGTGAGGGAAAGGTAATGCTGCAGCAGAAAGAACAAGTTTCTTACCGAAAGACGAAACGATTGTTAATTAATTAAGATTCTCAGCTGCCAAATAATATTGCAATATCTAATTTTGTAGGTCGACTAATCTACCATTTGTGAGAAACTAGACGCACGTTTCCTCAAAGTATATAAAAAATTAGTTAAAAACGGCATCTATTATGAAACTGAAAAAAATGGGGGAAAAAGGCAATCATTTCAAAACCCGTCGATGTTAAATAATGCATTACAGACCCTAATAAAACCAGAATTATTTGTCTAATTACCTTGTATAAAAAAATTTAGCTCACATATCCTGTAGGGATAGGTGGCTCAGTAGTTAGAACAACTGATTCGAGCCTTGTCCGCGGTAAATTTTGGACAGTAGGTGAAGAGTTGCCAGAGATGGTTACTCCGCAGTTTGCAAATCGAAAAAAAGAACTAGTGCGAACCAATTACTCATAGAATATAAATATGGCAAATTATCTTACGGTGAACACACTGTCCAACGAACTTTTTTTTTAAAGAAATTGAGAATGAACATACAATATCGTCAGAATATTCTGAGTCAACAAGCCAGCCACCATCACGACCACCGTAGTCAATATCCACTATGAGGAGTTTTTCCGGGGACCTCAGCGACGACTTCGCAGATAACATGATTAAACAGGGTGAAGCAATGACACATTTCTGCCAAACGTCAGAGCCAACCACAAAAGGTAAAAAAAGACACCTACTTGTGAGGGTACATGATGGTGATTGATTATAACAGGAGTCCAGCAAGCTCATAAGAAACAATAGGGTGTTGCTAATACCGGGGCGCACCTAAGGAGAACTACCGATTATATAAACATTGTACACACAACGCATTACGGATTCAGACCTGCCTTAGCTGGCTTAGTTCGTTTCTATTGCTCTCCACGAATTCTGCCAATAATAGAAGCAGTGACAACTTTGGATGTAGCGATAAACGACATAATACGACAGTAATCGTTAGGAGTACTTGTGTAACCTTTTAGTTACAAGGCAACACAAAATCACATCCACTCATTTGCGACGTATAACTCCCTCCAAAATATCCTTCTGGGCCGTTATTCTACAAAACGTGAAACCTCAGAAAAGAGACTATAGACTTTGGCGGCCTTATGGTCATTCATCCTAATTTAAGCAATAATTGATTGCGCGGGTGGTGGTAACAATTCTTTAAATCAAGTTTGCGAGCTTGAAGTAAACACCAATCCCATTGTATTTAACCAGTCGTCGAACTGGCGGTAGTTTTGTTATGTTGTTCGACGACTGGTTAAATACAATGGGATTGGTGTTTACTTCAAGCTCGCAAACTTGATTTAAAGAATTCATCCTAATGTACGTCGTCAACAGCATAAGTAACAAGACTGCAGCAGTAATCGTAGCATTTTTAATATGTAAAGGATTGAGGAGATTATGAAAAAATTTTAACTCTAACAATCAAATCAATTTTGAGCGTACAATATCAATAAGATTTTACGCTCATTCAAAATCAGTTGGAACATTAAACTTGTGTTGTTCTTCATTAGACACATTGCATGCTGAAAACTTCATGCAATTATGACGAACTGGGGTGTGATAAAATTAGATTTCGAGTTGGTAGAGATGAATACAATTCTCCCGTTGAATCATCGTGGGATGAGCGTAAGCCTACTTACACATTTCCTCTAAAGCGCTATTTTGTATTCTATCAGCTGTACATACAAGTAGATTAGCACAAAAATAGGTTTTCCTGAAGGCTTTCTGCACAATTGTATCAGATTTAAATGCCAAGGATTTCGGACGGAATATGGGCGGCGGCATAGAGCGGAAATTCAATCAGATTCTGATAGCCGGAAGGATTTAGTCAGATCTACTGATTGAATTAGCAAAGCATCCGGACAGTGTAAAACTATAATCGGCTTAACAGAATGTGGTTGATGTGAAAACTATGATGACACTATCCCATTTGCATCGATTACATCGTTACACATATTGAGAAGATGCTTTCTGTGTTGCATTAAAATTGCATTTACAACTGCCAGATTTCGTCTAAGAGCAAGAATAGAAGGCTTGATTCAGATAAATTTTGTTTGCTTCGCAAAACTAATATATATGCTATTATGTATTAGGTATTGCGCAGATAGTAACCAATTAGTTCAGACAGGACAAGAAGATTAAACCAAAGTCAAGATGAACATAAATTATAATCTCATGTGCAAATGCATTCCGTTCTTACTGGCGAATCATCAGTAGTAGCCGTTATTACGAGCTATACACACTATATCTTGGTGAGTAATGTGGGATAATTGGACGGTACAATCACTTACACGAATGTGTTTACCAGCAGTAATGGAGTTAGCTTCATTATAAATTTTTCGGCAATGCGACTAAAAGCTAACTCACCATAAATAGTATATACCAAGCCTTTAAAGGCTACTAACACTATGGTTGCGCAGTCGGTGTATGTTACAAACAAAATGAATTGCAAGATAAATTAAATTTCCCAAAATTTAAGCATTACAAATGTTTATGTACACCGGTTACTTCAGCAAATCAATATACTCTGGATTTGAACGATATGAGTTATCACTTTTCGCGGTAATCATGACATGATTTAATTAAATATTTAACATTTAGATACTGTTTAATGGAAAACTAATATATATATATATATATATATATATATATATATATATATATATATACATATATATAATTGTGCATTAGGCACTTATTAACAAATTATTTCAAATATGACCAGAAGGATAAACCAATCAGCACATCAGTTTCGTGCTTATTGGCGACTCATCAGTAGGATCCGATATTACGCCTAGTAACCAATTTATGATTACTGCGAAAAATGATAATTACTTCTCAGCGAAGTAAAGAAAAAACATTAGGCATGATTCGAGTATAAACTAGCGAATTTTTTCCTACCTGTATGCGTGCATCCTGTTTATGTACAATACTTGCATTTAATTCAATATTTCCCTTGGTTTTCTAAAATTGACTTCATAAAGTTTCAGATATTACAATCGAGTTGAGTGCTGGCGAAAATAAAATCGCCTTTTTAAACAATGTTTTGTTTACCTCGTTAACAATGCATTAACACGTCCAAACATGATTTGATTAAATTATATTTACGCGAATGAAGAAAGATTAAGAGCTGCAAAATTTATTTCAAAAACATTGAACATGTATTAAGAAACGATCCACATTCAGCCGACCTCAATTATGCTCATTTTACTTAACTAGTCGTCGAACAACATAGAATAACTATCGCCAATCACACGCACTGAAGCGTTTCGACCTTTCATGATGATCATCAGAGTATGACGGCAAACTTACTAGCATATATATATGGGAAGAAAAATTAGATATGCGGCTCTCAACTCTAGTAGTCTAGTATACTGGAAATGTCGGCTGCACAATTTCTATGCAGTGACGAACTTGATTTAAAGAATTGTTACCACCACACGTGCAATCAATTATTGTTTTTTTGTATTGTCTATATATATATATATATATATATATATATATATATATATATATGATATTGTGTGTATGTGTGTGTCAGAAAGCTGCAAATAGTTAATATTCGTGACTGCATTGAAATCGTGCAGCCGACATTTCCGGTCGAGTACAATGTATGCAAGACTATTAGATATTAGAATCGCATATCTAATTTTGCTCTAGATATATATGAAATGCGATTCGATCCTCGCTAGTCAGTTTGCAGTCGTACTCTGATGATGATTATGGAAGGTCGAAACGCGTCAGTGCGTGCGACTGGCGGTAGTTTTGTTATGTTGTTCGATGACTGGTTAAATAAAATGGGATTGGTGTTTACTTCAAGCTCGCAAACTTGATTTAAATAGTTGTAACCACCAGCCGCGCAAGTCAATTAATGTTTATTTGTATCGTGCTCTTTAGAAAGTGAAACTTATTAGCTTTTTCTGTTTTTGTCACTAGTTTAACATGAAGCGGTGTTTACATGAAGTTAGAAATCTTGCTTTAAACAGTTAATTACACACGCATAATCAATAATTTCTAAAAAGAATAAGTTAAGTGAAAGCCTCGAACCCGTGGTGTGCATTACTTCATCGATATTTTTCAATGAATTTCAAGTCAAATGAAATTTATATGAGCCTACTACTGCCGTGATACGCGTATCCGCTTTACAAAACATTTGGTATATTTTGCAGTTTCTTTAAAATTTGTCGTTTCCTGATGAAAATGAAAGAAGGGAAGAAAATAATTGAACACAAATGGCCGTAAACTTACTGCAGTTGACCTTTTAAGTCATACTGACGAAGCATTAGTGTTAATAATAGTCTACTCGCCGACTCATGCACCCTGTCAATTTGCTCCAAATACCCACGATCTGTCGAGCTGTATACGATAGTTTCCATTGTCGGAAGTTCATAGGATTCCGCTTAAATTAAGAATAACAGAAAGAAAAACATTTAAACATATTACCAATGTACTAATCATCATAAACAACACAACGTCATCATGATATACTGATACTTAACTGTCGTAAAACCACGACGTATTCCATAGTTACGACCAAAATGTAAAGCCACTAAGTCGAAAATTACCATTAAGAAAAAATGTTGATTTTGATCAAATTAGAAATCATTGAATCCGCCAGTGAATGTTGAAAAAAATTAGACGATGTTTCGGACTACAAATGAACGGTTTTGCATGTTTAATTGGACATATAACTCGTCAAACCCGTAACGGAAAGCTATTTTGTTATAGCCGTAAGGCAGCATTATAGTTATACACATAGCAATATTAAATTATCCATTATTTATATGTGCATTTGTCAGTATTAACTACGCATCGTATAAGGTGGCAGAGGCATTCCATCCAATAGACCTGTCTCATCCTTACTAGAAACTCCTCCAGTACTAAGCAGAATTGGCCGCCGAGTGTTCGAACCAGAGCAAGTTTGCTTCGGAGTCTGAGTCTACCTACTACCACAAACTACACA